>JAQZBX010101908.1:0-11213 GCA_029593785.1 Cabassous unicinctus
GTGTCATATGATTCAGCAATCCCACCATTAGGAATATATTCAGAAGAACTGAAAGCAAGGACTCAGACATTTGCACACTGGTTTTCATAGCAGCATTATTCAGAATTGCTAAATGATGGAAACAACCCAAGCATCCATCAACTGAATAATGGATAAACAAAATGTGGTACAGTATATATACAGTGGAATTCTATCAGCTGTAAGAAGAAATTAACTCAGGATACATATGACAACATGGATGAACCTTCCGGCCATCATGTTAAGTGAAATAAGTGAGTTAAAAAAGAACAACTATTGCATGGATTCACTAATATGAACTATATATACTGAGTAAGCACATGGACTTAAACTCTAGAGCATAAGTTACTAAGAGATAGTAAGAAGGTTAAGAAAGTGGAGCTGATGCTTAATGCATGTCAAATTTTTAATAAGTTTAATTAAAAATGTGTGGAAGTGGATAGAGTCAATGGTAACACATTATAATGAGTATAACTAACACTGCTTGTGTATTAAGGTGATGGTTGTTGAAAATGGTAATCTAGAGTTGTAAATGTCAATGGAAAGAAAATTAGAGGATAATCTAGGGACTTTAAAACATAGACAACTTGGTGGATGAAGATTGTGGTTAATAGTACAAATACAAGAATGTTCTATGAACTCGGACAAGTGTTCATCAATATTACAAGGGTTTAAAAATATGATACATGGAAAAATACAACTAATGTAACTTATGTTCTATGGTTAATAGTAATACTGCAATATTTTAACAGCAATGGTGAAGATGGTACTTTTTCAATTCAGAGGGTCAACAATAGGGGCAAATAAGGAGATATGGGATTTTTCCTCTTGGAACTATGTAAGCATTATAAAATTGAGTTGGGTGATGACAGCACAAAAATATGGTTAAACTGAAAGTCAAGTAAGTGTACACGTTGGATGGATGGTATAAAGCATGGGGCTATAGAACATACTGATCCCCTTGGTGGATTTTGGACTGTGTTTAACTGTACAAATACGAGAACATTACCACATGAACTATAACAAATATACAGTACTAATACATGATGTTAATAAAATGGTGGCTTGTGGGAAAAATATACCAATTTTAAACTTTGGATTATAGTTAGCAGAAATACGTTGATGTTTTTTCATCATCTGTAACAAATATTCCACAACAGTGCAAGGTATTGGTGTTGGGGTGACATGAGAATCCTGTATGTTATGAATAACTGTTGTGCAAACCTATGACTTCTGTAACTAAAAAGAATGGGTCGGGAAATGGTAATGCTTCATATTTTATTCTTAGAAATATGCTATACACCATAGATATAACCAAATTTCCTTGTCAATCATACTGTTTCACTCTGAGTCTTCTCTGAAACCACACATGAAGAACTTCATAAGAGAATCAAGGCAAGTTTATAATTTAAGTTCTACCTGTCAATTATCATAACCCTCACAGAAAAGTGATGTTGGGACACTGTCAGGTGTCCTGACAAAAAGGGTCTTTTAAACAGCTTGAAATTTATATAACTAGATACTTCTTTGGGATATAAATGTATCTTAATTTCCATAAGTATATTTTCTGGATAGATAGAGTCCCACACAGTAGCTAATGAAATATTAAACTTTCCTTCTATGGTATTCCTGATACATTCTCAAATAAGATGACAAAAAGCTTTGGATTGGTCTGTTTAATTAATGCCTAAGATTTGCCTCCTGAAAATCTCCTTGTTACCAAAATGTGGCCTGTCTTTAAGCCAAACTGAAAATAAACTAAAGCTTTCGCCCGCAACATGGGACATGACTCCCAGGGATGAAATTCCCCAGCAATGAAGGATTGTTACCATACATTAATCAGTGATGCATTTGCAGAAAGACCTTGACCAAAGAGGGAAATATTATATAAAATAGAGTTTTTAGAGCTAAGAGATTTTAAAGTGACTTGGGAGGTCATTCTGGAGTTTATGTTTATTCTGATATCAGCCAGACTTCACACACTGTAATAGTAAACAAAGCTTTAAACAAAAGTTCTCCTGAGGTCCCTAGAGATGTCTGGATACCATAAGCAAGCCAATAGTATCAAGAAATCAATACCACATCTTCGGATATATGAAAATTTAGTTCCTCAATATAACATAGTGTATTAGTCAGCCAAAGGGATGCTGATGCAAAATACCAGATATGTGTTGGCTTTTATAAAGTGTATTTATTTGGGATAGAAGCTAACAGTTTATCAGGCCACAGAGCATAAGTTACTTCCCTCACCAAAGTCTGTTACCATGTTTTGGAGCAAGATGGCCACTGATATCTGCAAGTGTTCAATCTTCCTCTTCCTCTTAAGGTTCTATGGTCCCAGCTTCTTCCAATATCAGCTGTAGGCTGGCATAAAGTCTTGTCTCTTTCTTGGGGCTAATTTTTCTCTGGGCTCAACTGCTCTGGACTCTCCACAAGGTCAGCTGTAGACTATCGGGCTCTCTCACATCCCTCTGCCTCTACCATGTCTTTGGAGCCTTCTCTCCTTCTTGAAGTATCTGCTTCTCTGTGTGTTTACTTCCAGGGATCCAGGATCAAAATTCTAACTTTCTCTTCTGCAATGTTGTTTTCTCTGTGAGTTCCCACCCACCAAGGGGGAAGGGACTCAATGTCCTACTGACATGGCCCAATCAAAGCCTTAATCATTATTTAGTGAAGAAAAAGTGAAACCTTTGAATCCAGTCCAATCAAATATGCCCAGAGGAACAGAGCAGTTCAAAAACACAATCCAATATCTATTTTTGAAATTTATAAACAACATCAAACTGCTGTACATAGTTATACTCATTCATAAATCCCATAATCATTATTCTTCTACTCCTTTTATCAGAACTCATAATTTTTAATTTACCTGCTAAGTGTATTTCTCAGAGACTGAAAGTCTTCTGATGGTTCATATGCTGGTTGAAACCAGAAGATATGTGTTAAAGTCCTATTTTCTAGTTCTTCAAGCCTGTCCTGGACAACTAACAAAATGAAGAGATATTCCCAAACAAAAGGAGTATCTTCAACTGCAAAAACACAAGTCCAATCCTCTGTACCATAATATCTAAGTACCTTCTGTGCTCAAAGCATTCAGAGCAGACCTCATGCCAAACCCTTCAAGTTTGAGGAATTTAGAAAAATGAGAGCTTAGGAGTGGGGAGTGTAACCATTGACCAAGGCAGATTTATTGTTATTGTAGCTATTATTTTGTGTTTATTGAGTAACTTGCATCATTGAAATAAATAATAAGTTTAAAAATGTGTATATATAGAGAGAGTGGTAAGGTATGACAAGAACATCTTAAAGATGGGGAGCAGAGAGATATAGAAACAGAATGTTTATGTTTTTGAAGATAAAATAGTATCATTTCAAACTAGTTTGTTATAGATTTAGAATGTTAAATATAAATTTGATGGTAAACCAAAAATAAATTATCTAAAATAAAAATATTAAAGGAAATGAGAAGATATCAATCTGTTTTACCAAAAATGATCAAATATACACAAAAGAAGGGGCAGTGGGGAAAAGAGGGAGAAAAAAGTTATAACATTGTCTTCATTTACCACTGAGCTTCCAATGCTAAGTACCAGAAATGGATTGGCTTTTATAATGAGAATTCCATTTTGGGTAAAAAGTACAGTTCACAAGCTATAGAATTCCTAAATCAGGGCATCAGCAGAGATGCTTTCTCACCAAATTAAGCTACTGGTGATCCTGGGGTCTTGCCATGTGGTGAGGCAACATGGCCAAGAATCTCTGCTGAGGTCCCTGTCTTCCCCTCCAAAATCTACCATTTCCCAGAGTTTAGCTGTGGGCAACCAGCATAAGGCTTGTTCCTTCAGCCTTGAGCATATCCATGGGCTTAGCCTCTTGGGAGATTCGTGTTTAAGCTTTGGCTTCTAGCAATCTTTGAGTCCTCTCTTACACAGCAGAGCTTCATTTTCTTGTGTGTCTCTCTGTGTTTTAATTTATATCAGACCCAGCAAGAAGACAGAGTCCCAAGATGGCTCAATCCTCACTGATATAATTCAATCAAAAGCCCCAAATCAGACCTATCAAGTAATCTAATCAAAGTCCCCCTAACTGAATTCGGTGCATAGGGCCTCATGCCCACAGGAATGGGTTAGTTTAAGAACATAATATTTTTCTGGGATTCAAAAAATCCAAACTTTCACAAACACATACAAGAAACAAAGGGCAAATGACAAAATAACTCTTGTTTTTTTAGTAATTACCTTGATGTAAATGAAGAAATTCTACAAATAAAAGACACAAATTGACAGAACAGATGCAAATCTATGATCCAACTATATATTACAAGAAAACTCACATCTATACAAATACACAAACAGCCTGAAAGTGAAAGGATTGAAAGTTCTATTCTGTGCATGTAGTAACAAAGAGAGATCTGAGATGACTTTACTAACATCAGACAAAATAGATTTTATGTCAAAAACAGTTAGGAGACAAAGAAGCATGGTATATTTTATTAAAAGGATTATACAACCAAGATCATAAAACAATTACAAATACGTAGGCATGGAATAGCAAAATCTCAAAATATAATACACAAATATTAAATATTTAAGGTGAGAAAAAGATAGCTGTACAATAATTATTGGAGACTTCTATATACCACTTTAATACAGGATGGAATGTGTAAGATCAACAAGGAGAGATGACTGGAACTATAGTATAAATGAACTAAAATGAACAGTCAAATATAGAACATGTCACCCAAAAACAGCAGCATATACCTTAAAATTGAGGGTATGTTGATCATTCTCAAGGATAGACCACATGTAAAGCAAAAACATATTTCTCAAGAAATTTAAAAATATTGAAATTATACAAAGCATCTTCTCCAACTACAATGGAATTTGGCCAGGAATCAATAACAGAAGAGAACCTGGAAAATTCACAAATATGTGGAAGTTTAAACATCCAAAGTGTCAAAAAAGAAATCATAAGGGAAATTAAGAAATATATTGAGATGAATGGAAACAAAAAAACAACACATGAAAATTTATGGAATGAAGCAACGGCAGTGCTCAGAAGGGTTTTTATAACTATGAATGCCTACATTGCAAAAGAAGAGATATTTCAAATCAATATCCTAACATCCTATCTGGAGGAACTAGGAAAAAAAGAAGAGCAAACTAAACCTAAAGTTAGTAGAAGGAAAGACCTAATAAAGATTTTAGCAGATAAAGTGAAATAGACAATGAAAAACAATTGAGAAAAATGAATGTAATCAAAAGTGGCTTCTCTGAAAGGAACAATAAAATTGACAAAATTTTATATAGACTGACAAAAGAAAAAGACAAAAAATGCAAAAACTAAAAAACAAAATGAAAGGGGGATTACTATTTATCTTGCAGAAATTAAAAGAATTATAACTCAATATTATGAATATGCCGACAAAATAATCTAGAGGAAATGGACAAAAGTTTAGAAACATCCACTTACATGAACTGACTCAAGTTGATATAGAAGATCTTTGAAGACCAATGAAAAGTAAGCAGATTATAACTGTAATAACAATCCTCCCAAGAAGGAAAAGTCTAGGGCCAGATTATACCAGTGGTGGATTCTACAATTATTTCAGTTTAACATCAATTCTTCACAAACTTTTAAAAACAATTTTAAGACAAGTGAAATTTCCTACCTCATTCTATGAAGCCAAAGTTATCCTAATACCAAAGACAGAGAAGTACATGACAAGAAACGAAAACTACTGACTGATATCTGTTATGAATATAGATGAAAAAATCCTTAGTAAAACACTAGCAAATCAACACAACAGTATATTAAGGGAATTGTACACAATAACCAAGTCTTATTTAACCAGGAATTCAAGAGTAGTCTCACTTAAGAAAATCAATCAGTGTAATATAACACAATAACAGAATGAAGTATAAACATCACATGATCATTTGGGTGTATGCAGAAAAGACATTTGACAAAATGTAACATATTTTTATGATTAAAACACAAAAAAACAGCAATAGACAGTAGCTTCTTCAATATGGTAATGAATAAATATGGAGAAATCTTTAGTTGCCATTGTACTCAGCGGTTAAAGACTAAAAGCATTCTCCCTCCCTGAGTTTCAGTACAATACATGTATGTCTGTTTCCACCTCTGCTGCTCAATATTGTACTGGGTGTCCTTGTCAGAGAAATTTGAAAAAATTAAACAAATGGTATCCAAATTTGAAAGAAAGTAGTACATCAATCTCCATCTACAGATTCTATGATCTTTTTAAATAGAAATTCCAAAAGAATTCAAAAGAAAAATACTAGTACAAATAAATTCATCAAAGCTGGAGGCTACAAGATTAGCATTCAAAAATGAGTTGTGTTGGAATTGTGGGCACTTGGTGTCAGATTAGGCAGGAAAAGCTCAGCTCTCACAAAAAGAATGGAGAAGGAGCCAAAGGCTGCCTGAGGGACCTGCTTTGGGTGTTAGCAGACCAGCTCAGTGATTTACAACTCCCAAGAAGGTGAGGAACAGAGAGACATAGAAGTGGAAACAGCAAACTAATTGAAAGAAAATATGACTAAATAGATAAGTGATATTAAGAAGACACTGGATGATCATAAAGAACAATTTGAAAGTCTGAAGGAAAAGTAACTGATATTATGGGAATGAAAGAAACAATGGCTGAGATTAAAAAATATATTAGAGGCACATAACAGCAGATTTGAACTGCTTGAAGACAGAATTAGAAATTTTGAAGGCAGAACATCTGAACAGGAAAAGACAGGAGAATAGAAAGAGAAGAGAATGGAAAAAATGGAAAAGGGTCTCAAGGAATTGAATGACAACACGAAAACACAAAAACATATACATTATTGGAGCCCCAGAGGAGAAGAAAATGGAAAAGGGCCAGAAAGAATATTTGAGTAAATAATGACTGAAAACTTCCCTATCCTTATGAAAGAAATAAATATCAATATCTAAGAAGGACAACACACCCCAAACAGAATAAACATGCGCAGACCTACCCTGAGACACCTACTATTCAGAATGACAAATAGCAGAGATAAAAAGATTTTGGAATCAGCAAGAGAAAAGCAAAGCATCAAATACAAGGGAAACGTGATAAGATTTAGTGATAACCTCTCATCAGAAACCATGAAAGAGAGAAGGAAGTGGTAAGATGTATTTAAGCCACTGAAAGAGAAAAACTGCCAGCCACGAATTCAGTATCTGGCAAAGCTGTCCTTCAAAATGAAGGGGAATACAAAGTCTTCACAGAAAAACAAAAACCAATAGATACATTACCAAAAGAATTACAAAAGATGCTAAAGGGAGTGCTGCATCCTGAAAGGAAAAAAACAAAGGCAAGAGACTTGGAGAAGAGTGTAGAAATGAAGAATATTACAAAGGGTAAAAAGATAGACTATAGTATGATATGAGAACAGAAATCAAGAAGTAAAAATGGATGAAGTAAGTAATGTCTTTACAGTTATAACATTGAATGTTAATGGCTTGAACTACCCAATTGAAAGACATAGACTGATACAATGGATTAAAAAATATGAGCTATCTATAAGTTGTCTACAAAAAAGTAACTTCAGATGTAAGGATACAACCAGGTTAAAACTGAAGGGTTGGAAAACAGATATTCCATGCAAATAGTAACCAAAAAAGAGCTAGAGTAGTGATACTAATATCAGAAAAAAAATAGATTTTAAACGCAAAATGGTTATAAAGGATGAAGTAGATCATTATGTATTAATAAAAGGGACAATTCACCAAGAAGAAATAACTATATTAAATAGTTATGCACCTAACCTGAGTGCCCCAAAATACATGAGACACACACCAACAAAGCTGAAGGGAGAAATAGATGTCTCTACAATAATAGTTGGAGACTTAAATACATCACTGTCAGTATTACATAGAATATTTGGACAGAGGATAAAGAAAGAAACAGAGAACTTGAATAACATGATAAATGAAATAGACTTAACAGACATCTATAGAGCATTGCTCTCCAAAACAGAAAGATAAACATTCTTTTTTAAGGGCTCATGGATCCTTCTCCAATATAGACTTTATATAGACAAGTCTCAATAAATTTAAAATGATTGAAATTATATAAAACACTTTCTCTGATGATAACAGAATGAAAGTAGTAATCAATAATGGACAGAAAAGGGGAAATTCATAAATATATGGAGATTAAACAACACACTCTTAAACAGTCAGTGGATCAAAGAAGAAATTGCAAGAGAATTCAGCAAATATCTTGAGATGAATGAAAATGATACACAACATTTCAAAACCTGTGGGACACCACAAAGGCTGTGCTGAGAGGGAAATTTATAGCCCTCAATGCTTACATTTAAAAAGAAGAAAGAGCTAAAACTGATGATCTAACCATACACCTGGAAGAAACAGAAAAAGAACAGCAAACGAATCCCAAACTGAGCCGAAGGAAAGGAATAGTAAAGATCAGAGCAGAAATAAATGAAATCAAGAACGAAAAGACAATAGAGAGAATGAACAAAACAAAAAGTTGGATCTTTGAGAAGATCAATATAATAGACATGCCCTTAGCTAGACTGACAAAGAAAAAAGAGAGAAAACACAAATAAATGAAATAAGAAATGAGAGAGGGGACATTACCACTGGCCTCATAGAAATAAGAGAGGTCATAAGAGGATATTATGAGCAACTGTATACCAAAAAAAAATAGAAAATGTAGAAGAGATGGACAAATTACTGGAAACATTTGAACCACCTACACTGACTTTAGAAGAAATGAAGACCCCAACAAACCAATCACAAGTGAAGAAATTGAAACAGTCATCAAAAACCTCCCAAAGATGAAATGCCCAAGACCAGATGGCTTCAGCTTCACAAATGAATTCTACAAATCATTCAAAGATGAACTATTACTGATTTTGCTTAAGCTCTTCCAAAAACTTGAACAAGAAGGAATACTATCAAACTCATTCTATGAAGCCAACGTCACCCTAATACCAAAACCAGGTGAAGATACTATGAAAAAAGAAAATTACAGACCAATATCTCTAATGAATTAGATGCAAAAATCCCCAACAACATACTTGGAAACAGAATCCAAAAGTACATTAAAAGAATTAAACACCATAATCAAGTGAGTTTTATCCCAGATATGCAAGGTTGGTTCAACACAAGAAAATTAACTAGTGTAATAAACCACATTAGTAAATTGAAGAAGAAAAATCACATGATCCTCTCAATTGATGCTGAAAGGGCATTTGACAAACTATAACACCCGTTGTTAAAAAAAAACAAACAAACAAAAAAAAAACACTCCAAACACTCCAAAAGATAGGAATAGAAATATGCTTTCTCAATATGATCAAGTGCATATATGATAAATCTACAGCTAGCATACTACTCACCTAATCACTATGCTAGCTTAATCACTGATATCACAGAGATCAGGAACAAGGCAAGGATGCCCGCTGTCATCTGTGTTATTCAATATTGTGCTTGAGATTCTAGCTAAAGCAATTACGCTAGACAAAGAAATAAAAAGCTCCCAAATAGGAAAGGAAGAAGTAAAACTTTAAATATTTGCTTATGACATGATTCTATATCTACAAAATCTTGATAATTCCAAAATAAAGCTACTAGATTTAATAAACACATTCAGCAAAGTGGCAGGATACAAGGTTAATATGCAAAAATCATTAGTATTTCTATAAACTACTGATGTGCACTCCGAGGAGGAAATAAAAAAATCCATTTATAACAGTGACAAAAACAAAAAAAATTTAGGAATAAACTTAACCAAGTACATAAAAGACCTGTATTCAGAAAACTAAAAAACATTGCCAAAAGAAAGTAAAGAAGACTTAAATAAATGGGAGGACATTTCGTGTTCATGGATTGGAATACTAAATATTGTTAAATGTCAATTCTACCCAAACTGATTTACAGATTCAAAGCAATACCAGTAAAAATCACAGCAGCCTTTTTTGCAAAAATGGAAATGCCAATAATCAATTTTATTTGGGGGAAGCGGATGTGGCTCAATCAATAGAGCCCCGTTTGCCATGTGGGAGGCCCCCGGTTCGCTTCCCGCGGCCTCCTTGTGAGAGCAGGCTGGCCCGCGCGTCGCGGTGGGCTGATGCAGCAGGATCTCACAGCAAGGGGGAGATAAGCAGACAGGGAGAAAACACACAGCGAATGGACACAGCAAACATAAGCAGCAGCGGGAGCATAAATAAATAAATAAATCTTGAAAAAAATATATAAATTTTATTTGGAAGGATAAAGGGCCCTGAATACCAAAAAAAGTCTTTAAAAAGAAGAGCAAAGTTGGAGGACTCTCACTTCCTGACTTAAAAGCATATTACTTAGGTTCAGTGGTAAAAACTGCATGGTACTGGCATAAGGACAGACAGATTGACCAATGGCACTGAATCAAGATCTCAGAAATTTACCACCACACCTACAGTCAAGCGATTTTTGACAAGGCTGTTAAGTTCACTAAGCTGGGCCAGAATAGTCTGTTCAACAAATGCTGCTGAGAGAAATGGATAGCCATATCCAAAAGAAAGAAAGAAGACCCCTTTCACAAACCTTATACAAAAAATAACTCAAAATTGATCAAGGATTTAAATGTAAAAAGAACCACCATAAAACTAGAAGAAAATGAAGGAAAACATCTTCAAGATCTTGTGGTAGGTAGTAGTTTCTTAAACCTTAAACTCAAAGAATGAGCAAAAAAAGAAAAAATAGATAAATGGGACCTCCTTAAAATTCAACACTTTTGCACCGCAAAGGATATTGTCAAAAGGCTGAAAAGGCAGCCAACTCAATGTGATATCTGATAAGGGTTTAATATCCATGATATATAAGGAGATAATAAAATGCAACAATAAAAACAAAAAGTATCAGATTAAAAAATGGGCAACAGATTTGAAAAGACAACTGTCCAAAGCAGAAATACAAATGGCAAGGAAACACATGAAGAAAGGTTCAACATCACTAGTGATTAAGGAAATGTAAATCAAAAGTACAATGAGATACCATTTCACACATATTAGACTGGGCACTATTAAAAAGTCAGAAAACTGTAAATGTTGGAGAGCATGTGGAGAGATAGGAATACTTATTCACTGTTGGTGGGAATGTGGAATGCTGCAGCCACTGTGAAGGACTGTTTGGCAGTTCCTAAGGAA
>JAQZBX010101909.1:0-11214 GCA_029593785.1 Cabassous unicinctus
CCAAGCTCATGATAATTGGGGCCACTAGAGCCTTCAGGGGCAGGGCAGGGGCCCTCCCTAAAGGCCTTTGGGTCACCCTGAGCCTCTGCCTTGGCTCTGAAGGCGCAGTCTTGCAAAATTAATACTGTAGCTCATTCAATTAATGCATGGCCTCGTTCCTCCTGAGCTTAAGGAGCTTAAAAAGCTGTCGGGTGCCTGGCCCCTGAATATAAACGAGACCCTTGCCCCCAGTCCATGGCCACCCCTGCTCCCTTGAGGCCCAAACAGTTGGAGGATTAATGCAGGCTGGTGTTCCAGTGCAGGACACAGGGAGCCAGGGAGGGAGCTGGAAAGGGAGAGAGGAGAGGGACAAAACCTAACGAGAGAGGGTACGAGCCACAGCATTTGGATGCACCACACGTTGGCTCTGTGACAAAATCCAGGGTTACCACTGGTGGGCAGTTGGGAGAGTTGAGTCCTAATTTGGCTGGAGTTGAATTTTTCTCACTGCATTAGTCAGCCAAAGGGGTGCTGATGCAAAGTACCAGAAATGTGTTGGCTTTTATAAAGGGTATTTATTTGGGGTAAAAGCTTACAGTTACAAGGCCCTGAAGAGTCCAACTCAAGGTTGCTTCCTCACCAAAGTCTTGTTGAAGCAAGATGGTGGGCGATGTCTGCGAGGGTTCAGCCTTCCTCCTCCTCTTAAGGCTCAGTGGGCCCAGCTTCTTCCAATCTCAGCTATAGGCTGGCATCGGGCTCGTGTCTCTCTTCCCAGGACTTTAGCTGTTTGAGCCATCTCCTTTCTGTCACATGGTAGGACCGAAATGCCAAGTTCTCTCCTCTCCCATATCTTCTTCTTCTGTGTCTCCTTCTATGTGTCTTCTGTGTCTGTTTCAATCAGCCCAGCAAGGGGACGGAGATTCAACCCTGAGTCATGCCCTACTGACATGGTCGAATCAAAGCCCTGTTCTTGATTTAATCAAGCAAACATAAAACCTTTGACTTTAATACAATCAAAGGGTGTCACACCCAGAGGAACAGACCTGTTTACAAACATAATCAATATCTTTTTTGGAATTCATAAGTAATATCAACCTGCTACACTGACCTTCCCGTTGAGGCAGGCTGTTCAGTCCTGGTCATCTGGGCACTACTGAGGTTCTAGAGTATCTGAGTTCTGTCCTTGAAAGCAAATAAAACTGCCTTTCTGTGGACATGGCTTAGGGCAAGCAGAAGCCATGCTATGTGGTTTATTCTTGGTCTTTTGACTACCTCTGTTAACTACATTTTCAAAATAAATAAAATACAGGTGGACACAAAGCAAAATGTAGGGCTTTGAATTTCTTATCTCATAAATTGCACCATTAAACTTAGATTCTGGAAAGTTCAAACCTGAAACAATGCTTATTCTGAATAAACTTCCTCCAAGGGGGAAAAAATATTAACTGATAATTAGATGTCTATTGGCTTGCCAAAAATGGCCAGATTTACTGGTTAATGGTAGAGGATGGAAAATCCAGGCCTGTTACTATCTGTTCTTTCTGTTAGGCAGGAAAGCAGCTAAAGAAAGATGCCACATATTTATTCACCAACTACTTTTCAAGCTTAAAATACGTACCACGCACCATGCTGAACTCTGGGGATAGAGGAGTGAACAAAATCGTCACATTCCCTATATTCAAAGACCTTGCTGTTTAGTTTTGTATGATACACACAACTAAACAATTGTCATTGAAAGTGAAAAGCCCTAAACTGAGAAGTGGGTGCATGCTAAAGGAGGACTCAGAGAGCTGGATCGAGGAATACTCCCCTGGGAGACACAGAGGAATCAGTCAGGAGAAGGGCACGCATTGGGGGGAAATTGCCTAGGAGGCGGTGAGAAGGAAAGAGACGGCCTGGAGCCTCCTGAGGTGTGAGAGTGGCAGACCCTTAGCTCAACTGCAGTGCCCTGCAAGAACCTGCGGTGCCCTGAATTCAAAGGACCCGCCTTCCTGATAGAGAGCGCTGCTGGTGAAACGATGCCCTTTGACCAGGTGGGACAAGTCAGCAACTCCAGGTCCAGGTTTTGTGTTTTCGTTTCCTGGCTGCTGAAACAAAACCATACACTGATTTGGCTTAAAAACAGGAATTTATTGGCCCACGGCTTCAGAGGCTGGGAGGCTGGCTTCCTTCCGGGGTCCGTATCTTCTGGCTGGCTGGCCATCTTTGGGGTTCCTTGGCTTTTCTGTCATGTGGCAATGCACGTGGCGGCATCTCCTCCTCTCTCTTCTGGGTTCCGTTGGCTTCCAGCTTCTGGCTTCTCCCTCTGTGACCTTCCCAATTAGGCCTTTTGTAATAGGATTAAGACCCATCCCAACTCAGCTGGGCTGTACCCTAATGAAAGTAACCTCATCAAAAGGTCCTGTAGACAACGGGGTCACGCCCACAGGATTGGGTGCAGGTGAAGAGCATGTTTCTCTGGGGTACATAACTCTACACCACCACACCATGGCAGAGTGTGTCACGTTGTCTCATCCCCTATTACAGAGCCCTGCAAAGAAATGTGCTCTTTTGAGGGTGGTGATAGAGGGTCAGACGCTCATCCCATTGTTTGCTGCTGAGTGAACCCAGGAGGGGCCTTTTATGGACATTTATGGACAGCCGCGGTGGCGGGGGCGGGGGGGGGCTGAACCAAGGGCGCCCACAGGCGGGGGCAGCCAGAAACGGGGGTCAGCACATGCACCCCTGTGAGCAGCTCAGGTTTGACCCACGCAGGTTTGCACTGCAAAACTCCGGACCTTTTCAAATTCCTAGCAGGAAATCACTCCGGCAAAGGATCAGAGAGTAACACAAACTTTAAGAAGGTGCCATAGGGGAGAAGGAAGAGGGGCTTGTGTCACAAACCCCGTTAACAATATATTTTCGAAACACCCATTTGACATCTCTGCTCCCCTCCCCCAAGTCCCTTTCCAGCTCTAATGCCGCTGGGAGCTCCTCATTCGGGAACCGTCACCCCCACCCCTCCCACGGCCTTCTGCCGCCTGGGATTGCTCCTAAAATACCAATTGCCTCCCCCTGCCCCAACTTCTTCTGCACAGTAGCTTTCCTCCTCCTCTGAAATTTGGGTCCCAGTTAATAGCCCTGTAGATTGAGCTTCCACTTAGGAACAGGCTATATAGGAATCTCTTCAACAAAGGCGGTCTCTCCCCATCAGGAAGGCTAGAACAGTTTCCTAGGTGAATACACTTTTCTTCAAATAGTTCCATAAGGAAAGGCACTGGATGGGGTCCAAACAGTCTCCAGAGGAATGGTCTGGACCTCCTCCTTGGTCCTCTGTAGGTGTAACTCTACATCACGTGAGGATGGACTTGGGATCCTGCAGGGTCTCCAGCCACACAGGGGTCCGAAACCCCTCCCAACCCCTCCTGTCTCCTGTGAACTGTGGCACCAAAATGAAATCAGTGTTTCCTCTGCTCCCTCATGTCTCCAGGCATCCGGATGCTGGACCAGCCATTCATGACAGACATCATCGAGGCCTCGTCCATCAGCCATATGCCGCAGCTCATAGACATCTACAGTGCCAGCTGGGGGCCGACAGACAACGGCAAGACAGTGGACGGGCCCCGGGAGCTCACTCTTCAGGCGATGGCCGACGGCGTGAACAAGGTAAGGATGGTCCTGCGCCATGATGCGCTGGTTCCCTCCCAAGGTGGGACGCGGTGGATGAAGCGGTCATGACAACACGCTGGGCAGGGGGCAGGGGTGGAGCTGCTGGGGTGGAGCTGCTAGGGTGTTGGTTCAAGTCCCCCAAGAAAGTGATACCAAGCAGGGAAACAAACATGCAGGAGGTCTATTGGAGGGGTGCCTGGGAAGGCTAGGGGAAGCCTCAGGGCAGGAGGTGGGTCTGACTCCTGCAAAGGAGGCCGGGAGTAGAGAGGACCAGGTAGGGAGGGCTGCTCTAAGAAAGTTTCAGGGGTCCTCAAACCAAAGTGTCCCTGCAGGAATGGCCAACGCTGGGACGCCACCACGCTCAGTTCAGTGGCTGGGGGCTGCCGCAGGAAAGGTGGTCTCGGCACAACGGGGCGGTGGGCAGCAGCCGGGGGCTGTGCATCACCCAAGCTCGCAGGATAGGAGAGCTGGATGGAGTGTTTTCATGGATGCCCAGGAATGGACAGAGCCGAGGAGAAGAGACCAAAGCAGAGCTGAGAAAGGCAGCCAGGCTTGTGGGCAGGTCGTGAGGGAAAGGAACTTCCTCTTCTGAGATCTTGAGCAGGGGCCACCGCAGGCAAGACAGGAGCTCAGGCTTAGGAACCAGAGCATACCCTTCCAGAGAGCTGGTTGTTAAACATTTACCAGCACACCACTAGTTAGAGGCCAGCATTTGGATACTTGTCTCCTCTCCCCTGCCCACAAGCAGAGGCCAGCTGGCCTTAATGAGTCTGAAAATGCCCTTTGGGAAGTGGAAAAACTGGAGGCAAACCACCTGAAGCCCTAAAGCTTTGTTCCCCACCACCCCCCCCCAAAAAAAAAAAAAGTTTCCCAACGATAGTCTCAAATTTCCCAAAGACTGTGCAGGGCAACTTTTCCAAGGAATTCAAGGAAATGCCAGCATCTTCTGAGATTCAGCGCTCATGCACTGAACGATAGGAGCCCTGAAACAGGACGAGGCGGGAACTCGAGTCCTCGAAAGTCAACCGCACCCGTGCCGCTGGATGCATGTCCAGTGCTGCCCTCGGACAGAACCCCTTTAGGAAACGGCGAAGGAATGTTGGGTTACCAGGTTGCACTAACTTGCTGTTGAGATCCAGCCCATCAGCAGCGAGGACTCCTGACATTCGAGGGGCACAGTACAATTGACGGGGGTCATCTACCAAGAGGACCGGGTTGGAGCAGGTAGTGCTGCCACCCCCATTTCAATGCTGGACCCTTCAGGAATATTTAGGATGAAACTTTTGACATACCAGCAGCTTGTTTTCTTATCACATTAGTCACTGTGTGGCTGGAGAGAGCAGAGGGCCTGGTGCCCCTTTTCCTAGCAGACTTGGATTTTCACTGAGAGACATTTCTTTGGATGCCCCAATGCCAAAAGGAAGTCAGGTGAGGAAGTGACTTTTGCCCTCCATCAGAATTTACAACGCAGATGGTGCCACTTTCTACCCACTCCTGCGTGGCTCCATCACCTCTCAAGATGGAAGCCTCCCCTGCTGCGATATAAAAAGGCCCTTTCAAGTGCAACTGTTCTGCAAAGCATGCCAAGCACACCAAAACTTAAAAAGAAAAATTGTTGTGACTTAGCCTCAGATGACAGCATGTAAAACATTTTAGAAAATGAAGCGAGAATGATGAAAACTCCAAGATTTCTCCTTGGACTTTTACCCAGGCTGTGAGAATGACTCTTTCTTTGTTTCAAGGTGACATTTTAGGACAGTGCTGTCGAAGTTTGTAAGTGACAGGGAATTATGCATAAGCAAAGAGTTCCTCTCAGTTATTTCAGTTGTTCTGTCCAACTCCAAAGGAAAATCCATGTCTGAAAGGTCATCTCCATCTTAACAAAGGAGTCAGTAATTACTTATTATGCAAAGGCAGTTCTTATGTCTGTCTTTGAATGGTAACATCCTACAGATATATTTTGTTTGACCAACACAGTGATGATCAGAAGGATGAGGAGGAGGAAGGTAAAAGACCATTATCAGGTTGTTATGCACTGTTTGCCAAAGACCCCACCACTCCCAATTGTCTGACACCTACTTCACACATAAGCATCACCAGCCTGGCTCCTTAGGGATTTGAGTTGGCACCTCCTAAAGTTGGCTCAGTGAATACTTAAGGAAGACAACAAGAACCAGGCAAGAAGGAAGGAAAAAAGTAAACCTTTTCCCTGTTTCCTTTTTACCTTAATAGTCTACATTTTTTTCTTTACAGGTAAAGCATTTTTCACATTACATATGGGAAACAGTTGACAGAGATCCTTGCATTATGAGCTAGTCCAATAATTGGTCTCTGACTTGGTCTGGGCTCTCCCAGAAGCAGACCCTGAGGCAAGGGTTTGGTTCAAGCAGTTTATTTGGGAGTAAAGGGCACACCAGCAGTGACTGAAGAGGTAAGAGGGCAGGGAAGGGGCTAAAAAGGGCGCCAGCCACCACCGTGAGCAACTGGAACCTAAACTCGGCCAAACAATGTAGAACTCAGGCTGAAGTCATCCCACCTTGGGGCACAGGAGCTGGGGTAGGAGTCACTGGTTGAGGATTGTTCCCCAGGTACACAAGTGCCCCATCGGGCGGAACAGCCTTCAGCTCCTGCCTGCATTGGGAAACCACCGGTGCGCCCTGAGCCCTGATATCCTAAGGTCTTAGGGAGATGTGCAGAAACCAGGGCCCTCTGCTCCAGCCTCCCAGAGTGCAGCTTGAGCAAGAACTCGCGTCCTCTCCGATAGAGGAGGAGCTCGTCTCTGAATAATAAAGTGTTGCTAGTCACAGAAAGGAGGCAGCCCTCACAAAGATAAGCCATTACAGGACACGCATCTGATGCTGCTCTGACAACCAGGAGGGGAATGAAGCCAGCACTAGCGGGCTCTAAAAGTGACAGCTGATTCATGAACTTCTTTCGACTTCTTGAGGAAATGCGGCCACCCAGGGTGGCGCTGCCAAGTATCTGGCTGGCCCTGGTGGCTACACCTCTGACCTCTTATTAATCACTCTGCAGAGCTGCTACTGGAGGAACCGTCTTAGGAATATTTCAAGGTAAGGCTGCAGAAAATTCTCTGAGGCGCAGATGAGACATAGCACGGATTGCTCATTCCCCCAGTGGGTGAGGGGTTGAAAAGGGCACAAGCACAGATCCCCACGTCTTTGGACTGGAATGTACCGGAAAGGAGTCACTTGCAGGACAGCAGCTCTAAAGCCAGCGTCCAGGAAAGCGGGGGTGGGAGGGCTGGCTAGGGAGGCAGCATCACTCAGGCGCCACCTGCTGAGATGGGATCAGAGCAGTGGGCCTGATGTACAGTCTGGGGCCTCTGGCCGGCAGGGAAGGCCTCCTGCCAAGGGCCCCTCGGGAGTATTTCATGAGCTCTGATTGACTCCGGAAACCAGATGAAGGTTCACAATTGAGCTTGGCGCATTTTAAATCCCCCCATTTCTGGGATACAGAGACACAGAAGGGAAGGCTGGTGGGTGCCAGGTGATCCTTCGTGAGCACGGACCACCCTCAAATAGGATTACTAACCACCCATCCTGGCTTGCTTGGGACTTTCCCGCTTTTACCACTGGAAATTCCGAGCCTGGAGACACTATCCAATCCCAGGAAACGGGGAGTTGGTCACCCCACCTTCCGGGCCCCAGTGAGAAATCCAACTGGCTGCGTGGCTGGTTTGAATGTTAACTCCTCCCAAGCACCATTGGCATTAGAAAGGTTTGGGACTCTCCATGATGTGTTTGGATCCTGCTAGAAACGGGACAGGATCACACAGGACTCTTCTGTCACACAGAAAGGCTTCCAGGAACGATGAGAAAAAACCGCGGCAGTGCCTTTAACACGCATTTGGGGTAAGCATTTCGACCAGAGGCTTCAGGACGCTTGCACCATTCTTCCCTTGCCTTCTCTGGATGTCCCTGGCCCCCTGGGACTCGCCGGCACCGGGGTGGACGGTCCTGAGTGCCAACAGCGTCCCACCTGGTGCGCTGCCTCTCTCTGTTTCTCCACCTGAGGACCTTCTGGTCACCACAGGGGTTTGCTCCCCACCCCAGGTCAGCCTCCAGCCTCCTGTCCTCAGGTGGCAGGATTTGGGGGCGGTTCCCCACGGCTGCTCAGGGGAGGTCTCCAGCAGCCTGAGCCCCAGGTGCCCGCAGTGGTCAGCTGCTGGCCCTCATTTTGTCCTCGCTTCTCCCTCCCCTTCTTGTTTCACGCCCCCCAGCCACTCACTTGTGCTTCCTGGGATCACTTCTCTCCAAATAAACTCCCTTCTCTCAGCATCTACTTTTGAAGGAACGTGAATTCAGATGGCGACCAGTGTTTTCTGGAAGTAAGCCCAGCTCATGGCAGGATGATTCAGTCACCTATCGCCTCTGTGTAACGGCCCTCGCCAGCTTGGCTGCCCACCTCCGCCGCTCCAAACAGAGAACAGAATAAAAGTCAATAAGGAATGAAAACATAAAACAGCTCAAAAGAAAATATGGTTAAATCACTGATATTTTGGCAGGGAAAGACTTTTCAAGCATAAAAGCAAAGGGAAAATATTTACCAGAAAAGAGTAATAAATAGTACTACATAAAACCTTTAAAAATGCCTTCAAGTCAGCATGTTGGTAATTGCTAACGCTGGGCAATTGATACACTGAGGCTTCATTATATTATTTGCTCTACTTTCGTCGTGGTTAATATTTTTTCAAAATACAAAGGTCTTGATTCACACTAAAAAATATAAAGCAGTATAATAGGGTATTAATTTGTCAAGAGTAAGACTATATGTGTAGAGAAAAAAATGAAAACATCAACAGCTCTAAGATCATGCAAGTCAATACTTGTGGCTTGGGATAAAAATTCCAGGAACTGCATCACATAGGGGTACAAAAACTGATGTGCCTGATATAACCTCGATGGAAGTGAAGAAGATGCACTCTATCAGTCAGGAGAAGCTGCGTTATGCTGGGGTAACAAACAGCCCGCAAAGCTTGGAGGCTTCAAAGCACAAAGGTTTATTTCTGGCTCAGCTACACATCCTTCATGGTCAGTAGGGGCTCCTCTGATCACAGTCTCTCGGGAATCAGGGCTGACATCTGGAACATTGTTGGTCACAGTGCAGAGGGAAAGAGAGAGCTTGGCAGCATCTCACACTTACCACTAAATATTCCAGCCTAGAAATGGCACTGTATCAGTCACTCCAACTCACAACTCACTGACTGAAGGGGCTCAGAGCCCCCCACAACCACAAAGGACCCTGATCATAGGCCCAGGCGTGGACAGCTGAAAATATTAGTGAACGGCACCAAGGATGTGTAGTCAACTATTAGGTGATTCAAAAAGGAACCTGTGATCTAGTGAGGACAAGCATGTGAATTTCAAAGATATTTGTGATTAGTTTGAAAAAAAATTGTTTCATGCAGAAAGGCTGTATTTTTAATCAGTACATTTTTAAAAGATACTTAAAATATGTATTTGTAAAAATTAATAGATTAAAAGATAATTGTTAGAGCGGGTGTAACACGCCTACTTCCCATGTATGTGGGCCAGGGTTCAATCCCCAGTTCCTAAAAAAAAAAAAAAGAAAAGATAATAGTGGGAAAGCATCTGCAAGATAAAAGCACAATACACAAAAGAAAAAGAAAACTGGGTAAACATATATATATGCAACATAGATGACAAACAGGTTAAGGTCCTTAATATAGGAAGAGTTCTGACAAATTGATAAAAGAAGACTATCATGAAAGAAAAAATAGACAAAAAGGATATTATCTTGTGGGGCTTGGTGCTTTGCTAGATGATTCACAAAGTAAAAATACAAATGAGCAGCAAAGATACAAAAAGATCAACTCAACTGCTAGTGGAAAAACATATAACTCAAAACAATGAGGTATCATTTTTGCCCACCAAGCAGGCAAAACTATTTTTAAAAACTGATCATTCTAAATCTTGACCCAGGTAGGCCAAGTCTGGAGGTCTCTATGCACTAACTTGTCAAGACAATCCATTTTCCTCTTCTGTCCTCGTTTCTGGGAGAAGTTGCTTGTTTCAGTGGAATTTTTCCAGTGTAGGTTTGCCAAGATGCTGAGGACCATTCCCAGCCAGTGGGTGACTCAGCGACCCAATCCATCACAGGTGAATCAACTCCAAGATCTGTTAGAAGCCATCAAAAACGTCATTTCTCCTTGTCAGGTGCCAGGGAGACGTTGGGGTAAATCCAGTCTGTCTCTCTGCCTTCTGGTAAATCTTCCCTCGACCCACGGAGCCAGAACCGTGGGCCCCTGGGAGCCACCCAGGAGCAATCTTTCTCTGTGAATATTCTATTTGTCTTCTCACTCAGAGGGTAAGCGAGCAGCCTTGGGCCAGGCTGTGGAGTGGGTGGAGGCTGTAAGCACCTCCCCCTCCCACATTGCCTCGCTCTGCCCTCCACCACCTACACCACAGGTAAAAAACACAGTACCCCCAGCCCTTGCTGCCACAGGGTTAGGAAGCAGGAAGCCAGAAGCTAATGGCCCCATGCAGCCTCGCTGAGATAAAGAGGAGAATACTCAGAGGAGGCAGGGAATGGGGAAAGGAAAAATAAAAGCTAAGAACGTGGTTGAACAGATGCACTTCTATGGAGGCATCTATGGCAATGCATGCTGTTCATAACTGGTCAGCATATGGTAATAATCATTGTCCATCTCCGTATGTGTTGAAGTTATATTTGCTGTATATCAGGCTTCCTTCCTATATTTAGTGTTCCTTGCAGAGGTAAAGTGTCAAATAATATTGTATGTAAGAGGATTCTGGTATGACCCAACTGGGTGAAAAATATATATATGCATATATTGAGTACATATATATATATATACACACACACATACACATAAAGGTTTACTATTTGGGGTGAAATATGTATTTTATATTTACAATATCTACATATCATATATGTAAAATTATAATATATAAAAATATAATATAAAACTACATGTAAAATTAAAAGTATAGATGGATGGGTGGATAGATCATATATATAGATATAGATGAAAGAATGATATGGCAAATGTGGCAAAATGTTAAAATTGGTGCATCTGGATATCTGGGGGAGAGGGGTATTTTGGAGTCTCTGAATAGGGCTTGTATTATCTTTGGAATTGTCCTGTAAGTTTGAAATTATTTCAAAATTAAAAGTTCAAAGGCAAAAAAAAATGCAAAAATAAAATTACACAGCTATTATAAATATCTTATATATCTTATATAGCTAAGTATATATATGTATTAATTACATTTTTGCTGAAAAATATCTGAAAGGATACATGAGAAAGATCACAATGATTACAGAGAGATTTTTTTCATTTTTCTTCCCATACACTGTCAGGTTTTTACTGTGATCATGTACTAAATTACTTTGTGTACTCGAACCTTCCTGAAAAAAATTTCTCACAGGGCCCTGCTGGGATAGGGGTGTTCAACCAAAGATTTTTTTTAAAAAAGAATCCAGTAATATCCTTCAGCTGCCCCTCCTGCCCAGGCCCCTCCTGCCCAGACCCCTCTTACACAGGCCCCTCCTACCAGGCCCCTCCTACCATGCCCCTCCTGC
>JAQZBX010101910.1:0-11222 GCA_029593785.1 Cabassous unicinctus
CTCTCCCTTGCTGTGAGGTCTTGCCGCATCAGCCCACGGCGCCGTGCGAGCCGGCCTGCCCTCACAAGGAGGCGCCTGGAAGCGAACCCGGGCCTCCCATATGGTAAACGGGGGCTCTATCCACTGAGCCACACCCGCTTCCCCATACCTCTTCTTAAATGTTTCAGTGTGTCTTCCACATTTCTTTTTTATGATATTTTATTTAAATTGTATACAAAAAGTGTATGTTCATTGTGGAAAAACTAAAAAAAGGAAAAGGAAAGCCTAGAAAATGCAAATAATCAAAGAGATAAAAATAATTTTTTTAGGAAGTACTGGGGATTGAACTCAGGACCTTGTACATGGGAAGGAGGCGCTCAACCACTTTAGCTATATCCACTCCCCAATGAGAGTTGGTTTTTTTGTTTATTTGTGTGTTTGTTTGTTTTTAGGATCGAACCCAGGACCTCATATGTGGGAAGCAGGTGCTCAACCACTTGAGCTACATCTGCACCCCCAGAGATGATTACTATAAACTTCTTGGTGTACATATGACCTACCATACTTTTTCTATTCACATATGGTATTTGATTTGAGATGATGACTATATTTTGGTATGTGATATGCCTCTGAAGTGAGGTACCTACAAAGTGTACCTCTAAAGGTTAAATGGATGACCAAGCCCCCTAGGTCGGGGAGTACAGAGGCAGACAGTCACCAGAAGGAGAACTGGTACTTCTGATTCCCAGCTCAGGGACCCTCCCACCAGAACCTACTTCCTCTCAGTAACCCTAATGCATATTCTCCCTGACATGTTGTCCTTTACCCAGTAATTGAAGGATTAAGGAATCCTAACAGAGCTCCAAGGACAAGGGTGGATAGTAAAGAATTGTCCCCTCCTGTCTCCTTTGTTGAAAACCTGAGTAATTCCACTCAACAGCATATATGTACTCATTAGATTTAGAAGTTTGAGAAAAAAATATTTTTAAAGACTATTCCTAGCACTACAGGTATATAATTTAAAGGAACAACATTATTTACTTGCCTCATTCTTGTTGGGATGGTGACAAGGATGGAACTTCAAGTGGGGAAGTAGGCATTTTTTGTGTATGTATGTATGTATGTACGATTATTAAAGTCCATGGTTTAATTTAAGGTTCACTGTTTGTATAGTGTAGTTTCATGGATTTTTAAAAATTTTATTCTCTTACCATAAATACAATCTAATATTTCCCCTTTTAATCATATTCAGATACATATTTCAGTGTTGTTAATTGCATATGTATTTTTTGTTGTTCTTTTTCAGGAAGGGTGGGTTCAGTAGCAGATTAAACTCTAGGAAACATTCTGAATAATTTGGTATAGTTTTCTTAGGCTGTGTGGTGGGGGTAGAATAACAGTGGACACAGCTTCTTGTTTTTTTAAATGCCCACCTCCTAGATGTTGCTAGACATTTCAAAGGTGTATTCAACTGTAGCTCAAACAAGTGGTGGACCTGAGTATAGTTGTGATTTTAATGGCTCTTCAATTAAATTAACAAGGTGTCTTGAACATTTTCTACATTTAGAAGAAGCCCAACTTTGTTCAATACTTTAATGTTACAATGGTGTTCAACAAAGCTCTGACTAGCTACATTTTACAATACAAATAACAGGTCCATAATTAGTCTTTATGCTAAAAGTTCTTCTTCCCTTCCAATAAAACCTCTTTGGCCTTTGGTGAGTGCATTAACATTAGATCTGGCCTGGGCCAAAAAAAAGGTTTGATGGTTATCGGGGTTACTTAAGATGGCTAGTGATGAGAGAAGGAATATGTGAACATTCTTTAAGGGTAATGACCCTGTCTTTACTCTTTTCTATGAGTAAAGCATCTAGGACAAGGTCTGGCCCGTGGCAGGTCACTGAGTGAACTAATGAATGAACGGGTAGATGAAAGTTCCACACTTGCCAATGTGGGAAGACTTTGTAAAGAAGTTGGGAACTGAGGAGCCCCTGAAAGCAAACAGGGAGCTAGTGCACAGCACCAATGGAGAAATTATGTAAGTAGGCTTGATACTGACCATGTGATTATGCCCTGAACTCACCCATCCAGCAAGTTTGAGAATCAAACTTGCATTTCAGTTTAATGGTCTACAGACCCATCTCTGCCACACACAAAAAAATGTGGCCTTTAGCAAGTGGCCTTCTTATGTCTAAAACATGGGATCAAGATGGGGACGGGGACCAGGTAATTTCTGAAGCTTTTTCAGAGCCACTGCCAGCACTTTGGGGCCCTTCACAAGATGCCCTTCTCTAATGTTGTCCTGTGCCCACCAAGTTCATGTACACCCCCTGAAAGTACCCTCCACTGAAGATCTGCCCAGGATCCCTGCTTTCCCACCCCACCTCCCAGCTCTCCAACGAGATCTTCCTTTCACCATCCAATCAGCCAACCAAAGTGCTGATGCTAATCAGTAAATCTAGAGGTAGCAATTCTTAGACTTGTATGCAAACAATTCTCTGAGGATTGAGTTTAAAATGCAGTTTCCTGGGTCTACCCAAAGAAAAGTCTACTCAGTAGGTCTTAGAAGGGGCTCCAGGATCTAACAACAACAACAAAAAAACCTAAAAGATTCCGATGCCGGTGATTCAAAGGGATCCAAGGATTGAATTCAGTGGGTCCCTGAAGTTGAAGGGGGAAAATATAATTTTTGATTGATTCACACTGGAATTCAACATTCCCTTCACATTTGGATGTAGGCAACAACCCAGAGGTGGTATTACCTATGACTTTGTCACCAACAGAAATCAGAGATATTGTTACAGCATATCGCTGTTGCTGCAGATATCTTGAAATATCATTTACACTCATCACTACTTTGCAATTATGGTTGTTGTTAGATCTGTCACTTCATCTTGCTATTTAATAGGTTAAAAGAGAAGCACATATATTACTATATCACTATTTTAGAAAAGATTTTGATAATTTTTTATATTATTGGTTTCCTTTGTAACCCTATGTATTTTATTTTACGCATCTAAAAATATTGAGAGGGGGTCTATAGGCTTCACCAGACTGCCAAAGTGGTCTTGGTGAACAGTTAAAGGACTCTGCTCCAAACAGAACCAGTTACCAAAGAACAAAAAAAGTTTCTGTCTCCCTTCGGCTCCCCATTTTTTCCTCTCTTGGCCCTCCCAAAAAGCCAACCCTTCGGTGGAGTGGTGTCCCTCCCCCCCCAAGGATTGCTGAAGCCTTCCCAGGGCTAAAGGAGGTGCAACTTCTGGGCATGCACTGTGCCCTGAAAGTGATCTTGGGAGAATGTTAGGAGAGGCAGGATTCTCCTGAACCCCCATTTAGCCTGGAGAACTTATTCTTTTGTTTTCCCAGTAAAACTGAGCCACCCTTCCTAGTTAAAAATCCACTGTTAGATATAAATATTGACTTGAGGGGTTAAGAAAACCATGCTCTAGATGAACAGAAATTTCCTGGAGTGGGTCACTAAACACCCATCAGAAATAGAAACTCAGAGAAAGAGGTGGAGAGCCGGGACTGTCCGCTGTGCTATGGGCTGGCACCATCATCCTTACTGATTACTTATTTATAGGCTGGCTCAAGAATAAATAGGGTGGGCATATCCTTTTGGAAAGAGAAGCAAAAGATACAAGGCATAGGAATTGGCCACCTGCCCGAGGTCACAGGGTATCTGAGCAGTGCCCACCATTAGCAAGTCCTGTGCACTTTATAGACTCCTAAGTAACTGATGAAAGGACTATCCAGTTTACAAATGAGGAAGGAGCCTGGAACATTGGCATCCTGGCCCCTGGAGAATTGCCACCACTGAAATGGAGGGCACCATCCGCACTGGTCCCCTCCCTGTTCAGAGCGCCTGGGGGAGCTGCAGAGTTTATCTACGCATCCACAGCGGGAAAGGAATCAGCATTCCTGGGCTTGTGACTTAAAGAAATTTAATGACCAGGCCAGAGACGTCCTGGGGACTCGCTCCCGCAGTCCTAACACCCAGCGCGAGATTTCCAGGCTGGGGAAACGCCCCACCTTCTGGCTTGGATCAGACTGGGATTCCTTAGAAAGTTGGGGGTCCAAACCAGCGGCCATAAATCTTGGAGAACCTTCGCCGTTTTACAAGGGAGTTCACGGGGGCTACCCCTCTCCTCTCGGGGTCTATTTACAATGCCGAAATCTCGGTGTTAATGGACCTGGGATAATGGTGTTTACTTTACCGCGATAAAGCGCTCAGCTTCCTGGGGGAGCGGCTGTAAAATGTCCTGGGGGTGGGAACAGGGCCTGCCTGCGTAAAGCGGGTGCTGGAAGGGTGGGGGAACCAGGTTCTCTTCCAGGCCGCCCTCCCCCTTCACCCCCTTGGCCTGGTTGCGCAGCCCAGGCCTCGCGGGCGAGCACGGTTCCCACATAAATCACCAGCGCCAGAGTCTCGGGAAAAGGCGCATTTTTCATTGCCGGCTGCAGGGCAACTCCCGACAGCGAACGAGAAACAGAAGTTGTCTTTAGATAAACGGTTTACCGGAGCGCGCGTCCTGGCAGCGCGGCCCGCAGGGCACAGGGCAATGGGGGCCTGGCGCTGCGCCCCCGCCAGGCCAACACCTCGCAGGGGCCTCCAAGAAACACCCAGAGCCTCGGAAGGGCTGGACCCACGGCTTCCCACCGGAGGGGAGAAAGGCAGCCAAGATGGAAGGAAAGGGAGAACTTCATGGTCTGGGGAGATTGGAGAAGCCGTGCGAGAGAAGCCTGGTGTCCAAGGCTGGGATTCCGACTCCACATTTACCAGCTGTGATCTGCGGCAAGTGTCTTTACCCCTCTGAGCTTCAGAAATCTTCAGTTGTAAAACTAGTGTGTGCGTGTGTATACACTACCTTCCTAATCTGTATTCGAAATAGGTTAAATCAAGTGCGGTGTGTATAATCTGGAATGCCAACGTTATCAACCCCTGGTCCGTGGATGGGCCACGGGGTTCTGTGAAGCTCCTGGAATTATTGGCAAAAGGGTTGCATATGCCCACGCACCTTCTTTCGAGGAGAGCTTACATCGGTCTTCGAATCTCAAAACGTTGAGAACCACCGCGCTAGTTCTGGCCTCGGACTTCATAGTTACGGTTCTGGCTCTCCCACTAAGTAGCTGTTGGACCTTGCCCACGTTACTCAAGCCTCCTGCTTCCTCTTCTGTAAAGTGGGATAATAGTACCTAGGGTTGTTGTGGGGAGTGAAAACGCTTGGCACCGTGTCTGGCACACAGTAAAGGCTAAGAAACGTTGACCAGTTTTACGCCTCAGCGCCCTGTAGTTAGGTTTGTAGACGCTTCACTCCAAACCCAGGCCGTGCAGACCTAGACGTCTCAAGCCGAAGGCCGCCAAGATCCCCGCAGCCCTCGCGCGGCCCTCGGCACCCGCGGGCGAGCAGCTGGCACGTTGCCAGATGGAGGCCTTTTCGCGGCGCCCGGCGGGTGACCCGGTCCGCAGTGGCGAGCGAGTGCGCCCCCAGGGCCAGGTGCTGCGGCACCTCCCCACTTTGGGAAACTGCGCTGGCCCGGCGGCCGCCCTTTGAAGGCGGCTAACCCCGCCGCCAGGCGCCCGGGGCTCAGCCGTAATCCGGATTTGGAGGCTGAAGCGCTAAATCGGCCGCTACCAACATGGGAAATCAAAGCGGCCGCTATCCTGGTACCTCCGGTCTTGTTGACTTGTTGACTTGTGCGCACCCAAGCAGAAAGACCTCGAGTTTGGAATCGGCCTTGCGGCGAAAAGGGGTGGGGGCCCCGGGAGCGGCCACGTCCAGCCCCCCGCCCGCCGAGGGCCAGGCTTCCTATCGCGGCCAGGCACGTTTCCTTCCCTCCCTGGGCCAGAGGTCGGGCCCGGAGAGGCCCGCTCCCCCCTCCCTGCAGGCCCACCCCGCGCGGCGTCCTGGAGCCCCAGGCCTAGCCTCGCTACCCCCCCTTCCAGCTCGCCGTCCATTAGCGTAATCCCCTGTCCAAACACTGCGGCCGGGAAGGCCAGACGTTGATGTAAACAGACCAGGGGGGACAATTCTAACGATATAAATAAAATAACCATTAATAGCGCAAATTGTTCGATGAGCCAAAGGCCGAGCAGCCGACACCCTGGTCTCGTCCGGGTTTGTGTACACAGCGTGGACGCCACGCATCCATCAGGTAAACCGGAGTTTCTTGTCGCGGCCGAAATCTAAATCCAGCGAAGGTGAGGTCGTCGCGGGCGTTTCAGCGAAGACCCGGCTACCGACACGCAGCGGCCGCAACAGACACCCGGCTGCAGACAGACGCCCCCGCCGCGGTCGCAACGTACCCGCCGGAGCCCTCCGCACACCAGCGAACCCCGAGGCTCCCCGGCTCCCCTCGAAAAGCTCCTGCACCTGCGTCCAGTCACAGCCTCCCGGCGACATCCGCAGCTTCGGTGCTCACGGGGATCCCGAGCTCACACCCAGACACGGGAAAAGTCAGCCTCCGCTTGTCCTGGGGTCAATAATAATAAACTAACTTTTACAGAGCGTTTATTGTGCCAGGCACCGCGCTAAAGTGTTTCACAGAGGTAATCTTTGATCCTCAATGCAAACTTTTGGGTGGTGCTTTTAGTATTCTCAGTTCTACACATCGGAAAAGCAGGGCTGGGAGATGTAAGAGATTCTCTCCGACACAAAGAATGGAGACAGGATTTGAACCCACACCTCTGCTCCAGGAAACACAGGGCACATAACCGTGGTAGAGACACTTGCACAAATTCCTAGGGCCGGGTTTCCAACGACTGGAACCAGACTCCAGGGCGTCCCCAGCCTGGCTGAGCTGTAGTGGTTTTATTTCCAGTGGGAAGTTCCTACTTCCCCAGAGGATGTGGGCAGTGTTTGGAGAGGTCTGACAGGGAAGGAGGGTAGCCAGGCCTCTGGGAGCCCTGTGGCTTTTCCCCAAGCGCCTGCAGCGCTTCCAGAAGCCTCAGAGGGCCCTGCTTTGAGTGTGGGGCTGCAGATCTGTTCCCAAAAGGACCCCAGGGCCCCAGGAGGAGAGAAACAAGACCTCCCGATAGGAGGCTCTGCTGGGGGTGGGAGTGGAGGAAGGAGATATACTCCGGGAAGGGGGTCACTGGGTGTGGGTGGCATTGGAGTCCTGGTCCCTGGACTTTGACTGGGGCAGGATGTCCTCTCCAGTCCACCCAGGCTGTCCAGTTGAGAAGCCTGGGAGTCTTGCCGTGTGACCTTGGACAAGTCATTTCATATCTGTAGGTCTCAACTTCCCTGGCTGTAAAATGGCAGGAAGAGCACTGATACCTGTCTCCTAGCTAAGGGTTGTGGTAATGCTCTGAAGAGATCACAGGTGTGGAAAAGCTTTGTTCACTGGCGTGAAGTTTCATAATTAATATTAACTCCATGGCAGGCACTTCAGAAGTCCAGGGTCAAGGTCTGGCAGCCCCCGACTGAAGAAAAAGCGAAGAAGGCACTGGGGGAGGGCACACCTTAGAGGGGGTGCTCTTAGGCCCGGGAGCTCCAGGCAACTCCACCCCACCGCCCTGCCGCGTTTATCTTAAACGTAGCTTCCAGTCAGTCCTGTCACCTGGCACATTCTTCTCAGACGCTGTTAACCTGGGCCCTGCAGGAAAATTTGGGGAGGGAGGAGGGCTGTGGAGGACCGAGCAGGAATTCGGAGAGGCAGAAAGAGTAGTGCTTGGGCAGGCTGCCCCTGCGTGGCTGCAGCTCCGGGTAACTGGCTGGGACTGCCAAGGGGAGGGAGAGAAGTGAGGAGAGGAAGCTGAGTGTGGGAAGGCAAGGAACTTTAACAGCCTTGGGCAGGTTACCTGGCCTCTGGGAGCCTCGGTTTCCTCCTCCGCAAAATGGTTATAATAATAGAGCCGAACTCAAGAGCTGTTGCAAGAAGCCCAAACGATGATAATGGTAGGCATTGATTGAGTGCTTAAAACACGCCAGGCTAGCTGTTCACACCCATGGATCAGTTAATTCTCCCAGCCCTACGGAGGGCGAGTTTATGTGGGCGTGGGGGTGTGGGGGCGAGGGCTCTTTACTGCGCTGCGCGGTGCTTGTAGAGAAGCCGGGAATGGTAGCTAATATCCTTAAGGTCATTGGACAGTATAGTATTGTAGTTTTTAAAGTCACTGCTATTATTTCTACTATCACCTCCGCTCTCTCCCAATCCTGAGAGGCAGTCATCATTAAACCCTCTTTACAAAGAAGGAAGCAGGCTCAGAGAGACTAAGTGACTTGCTGTAAGTCACTCCGCCGGTCAGGGGCCAAGCCGAAAAATGAGAAAGCAGACGAATCCAAAGGCCAAACGTTCTCGCCCACGCCAGAGCGCAAAGGGACGCAACAAGCAATCCAGTGCGCAATAGGTGCTGAGGCCGGCGAGGCCGAGGGACTACCGCAGCCCGGTCGGAGTAGGTCCAGGGCAGCTGATTTATTTGCATTCCACTGATTAGATCCACTAATTGATCCACTAATTGGCCAGATCTTTATCTAAACACGATAATAATGACATGAGACTTCGGGGATTTGTTTACAGCAGCTAAGAATGATGCATTTGTGGGAGCGGGAAGCTCGGTCGGGGTGCGGGATTTGTTTGCAGCGGCTACCAAGGACCAAGGGTGGGGGGAGACCAAGAGGGGCTGTTGGTGGCTCCGCAATGATTACCTAAAACTCCAAGGATAAAGACAACGAGTCTTCTTGTTTGGAGACAAAAAAAAAAAAAAGCACAAGATTTGATTGATAACTAAATACGTTTTCCAATTGGAATAAAGGAGCGCCTGGGAATTCAGCTCCCTGACCTCTGGGCTCAGAGGAGGACAGATTCAGGGTCTCCCTCCTTATACCCAACAACCACCCCTGGGCCCAACCCCAGCCACCATGGCAGAGAAAATGTACTGCGGGATTCTTTGTGCCCAGAACTCTGTAGGCTCTTTCCTTACATCATTTCTTTCATCCTTAAAGCAAGCCTGTAGAGTCTGCACCATTATCATCTTGTTTTATAGGTGAGAAAACTGCCACTTAGCAAGGCTGGAGGGCAGGCTCAAGGTCACAAGACTAGGAAGGTGGCAGGACCAGGCTCCCAATCAAGATCTGGAGGACTCCAGGGTCAGTGCTCCTGCCCAAGACCCAAGCAGGAGCTGTGATTATGACTTAGAGAAAACCACATCTTCCCTGGATCCCACCCCAAAACCAGCCTACTTACTCTGGGTTCTCCCTGCAGAGGAGGGTGCCATATGTGCCAACTCTTAGACGCATGCTCACGAGGTTTGTGTACATCTGTTCACATACACGCTAGTCAAGGGAGGTGTCCACATAGCGCCCACTCAGGCCATCCTCTCTGCTATGCTAAGGGGGGGAAGTTTTTAAAAGCCTAAACTGGGGGCGGATGTGGCTCAAATGGTTAGGCGTCCATCTGCCATATGGAGGGACCTGGGTTCGATCCCCAGGACCTCCTGGTAAAATAAAAATATATATATAGAAGGCGCATGGGCTGCCAGGCTTTGTGTGCCAGTGAGCCGCCAGGCTCCGGGAGCCATACAGCAGGATGATGATGTAAGAGGAGAGAGACAAGACGTGATGCTCAGAAAGATCTGAAAGCTCCGAAAGCTCCGAAAACCAGGAGCCGAGGTGGCGCAGATGGCAGAACACCTCTCTCCTACATCGGAGGTCTCTAGGATCGAATCCTGGTGAAGACTGGAGGAGGAGGATGAGAAGAGATGAAACAGACACAGAGAATTGCCCAGCGAATGGACACAAAACAGCAAAAAAAAGGGGGGGGGAAGGGGGGGTTTAAAATGGATCAAGTAAATAAATAAATCTTAAAAAAAAAAAAAAAGCCTAAACTGCAGAATAACTTAATGTGGTTTTATTACTTTTACTTTGAAGAACACACAGTCATTACAATCCTGTTAATAAAATCCATTCCATCTTCTTTGCAACTTGGACAGGTCCTTTGGAAGCATTTGTGTAAGACTAATTTAAAGTTCCTATAAATTACCTTATGGAAATTACCTTATGGAAAGACTAATTTAAAGTTCCTATAAATTTCCTTATGGAAATTACCTTATGGACTTCTGATAGTCATGGAAACAAATTTTCTTGGATCATATAAACATTTCTCCCCAAATCTCATTTCACTACCAGTAATTCACATTATTGTGGGTGAGGAAAGATAAGGGGGACATTCAGAATGAGTGTCACCCCAGCCCTCCTGTTCTGACCACACATTCTAAAAGAGCAGAATCCTGATGTGGAGTCTGAAATTATGAGAGTCCTGAGTGCCTTTTCCCCATGCCCAACCACACATGCACACACGAATGTGTTCACGCGGGAAAGCAGCTTCCTCTTCAGTCAAGGAGAAAGACACACCCACAGAAACATGTATGTCCGTTCCACATCTATCTGATGGAGTCCCAGGTTTCTCACCCATATTTCTCATGGTGATGCAACTGCCTCCAGCCTCAGGTGGCAGCTGGGAGGTAAAAGGATAGCCCAATCCAGGGGAAGAAGACCCCAGACTCTGCCCCCTCTCAGGAAGCCAATGACTCATTGGCCCCACTGACCCCTCACCCAGCAACAAGTGAGAGGGTGAGAGACTGTGGTGGGCCCAGAATAGCTATAGAGTGCTAGTCCTTGTCCTGTGCCTGGCTATGTGAGAAGCTGGGAACACCCTTTCCTCTCCCAGATTTGCCCCCTGCATATTAAGGCAGCCTCTGAAACACTCCCCAGCTGGAGTGATCTCAAAGCCGAAAAGTCCCCCAATCTAAAGGGTGCTGGTGGGAAAGAAATTGAAGGGAAGATCATGGCCAGTCTGCTGGCCTGTGTGTGGTGGTGGTGGTTGTGGTGTGGAATTGGCTCTGCTCAGGCACCCTGCCCCCCATCCACCCTCAAGGGATGCCTGGAGCCCAGTCCCCGTGGTCACTCCCTTGCTCCGCTCCTCCTTAGACCACCACAATAGAAGGAAACAGAGACTACTCAGGAGCTGCCTGGAGCGGGGATTTCCACGGGGAAGGCAGCCAAGCCTGCTGCCTGGGGCTCCAAGATGGCCAGGACCCTTGGCAGAGGCTGCTGGAGGTGGGAATTAGGAGAGGCCTTGGGGCTGGAGCAGGACTGGGAGGAGAGCTCCTTTCACATGCCCAAAGGTGCTTCAGCATTTTCATTAGCAGCCCCTAAAGCACAGGGGTGCAGTGGGGAGAGGGGGAGTCTGACCCCACGCTGTGCAACCCTCCTGTGCTCCCCGGAGTCCCTCCACATTAAATA
>JAQZBX010101911.1:0-11215 GCA_029593785.1 Cabassous unicinctus
TTTCCTTCACTAGGCACTGCCCTCATTCTTGGGGGATTCTTGATGTTCTGTTAGAGGATATAGCAGTACACCCCAGCATGGGAATTCAATATTCTTTCAGTTATTGTGTGGATCTCCACACACTGAGACAATGCCCCATGAACACTTGAACATATTCATATGCTTTAGAGGTATGCCCCAGGTGCATCCTTCCCCACACACACCCCTATCACCAACATTCTGTACCAGTGATCCTCCCCTGACACAATTGTGACTCTTCTGTGATCCAAAGCATCTTGCAAAAGGAAGCCAACAAAATAATCAAATAAAATTAGTAAGAGAATGAAATAATAATAGTTTTAAAAATAAGTAAAACAGAAAAAATTTTAAAAATTGAAATGATAAAAACATTTTTAAACATTGTGTCTTTCATCACTGTAAGATCTTTTTTCTTATATGTACAGTGATAGCTTCTTCCATATATTCCCCCAGTGTCTTATTTAATTCATTTTATCTTCAAAGAAAATTTAGGTTACAGAAAAGTCACTTAGAAAATATAGGTGATTCTTATATACCCAACATCCTCCACCTTTTACACTCCCATCTATTATTCATATTTTACATGCAGATGGTACATTTGTTACAATCGGTGTACAAGTATTGAAGCATTGCTATGAACCATGGTCAATGATTTACATTGTGCACCATACACTTTCATAGGTTTTGACAAGAGGTAAAATGGCCTGTATCCATCATTGCAAGTTCATGAAGAATAATTCTAATGCCCTAAAATTGCCCTTTGTTACATCTATTCTATTCTTCCCTCCCCCTTCCCTCAGAACCTATGATAACAATTAAGTTTCAATTGTTGAAGAATGATTGATAGTTACTTGCAATATTACTGAGGATTTGATATATTGTTCACTGTTCTGTTTCATTTTATTAGGCACTGCCTATGTTCTGGAGAGATTCTTGTCCCTCTATTTGAAAACATAACAGGACTCCCCAGAATGAGAGTTTAATATTTTCTTGTTTATATTTTGTGGGTCTCGACCCACTTATACAGCACACTATAACAAGATGAACACTTACATATTCCACAGAAGCATGCCCCAGGCACACCCTATCCCATATATGGCCCCACACCCAACGTCCTACACCAATAACCGTTCCCTGCCATATTTGTCAAAAGAACATTCCCAACATTGTAGATTTAAGCACAGGCAAGCAAATTCCCAGAGTTCACATGCTCCTTCCTCCAACCCTACCCCCAGTTCCATTGATAGTCCAATCCAACCCCTAAACCCTACTACCTCTCACAGTCAAGCACTGCCAAATCCAATGACATCACTGCACCATCTCATGCCCATCCACTGCCTAAACATACCTTTCCACCTCATCATAGATTTTGCTTATATGGGCAACAGCTCAACACCCACTATTTCATTTTTGTCCCCTTTTAAACTATCTTCAGGACTCTGCTTCTCTGTCTGCACAATTTGCTTAATTCATATCAGTGGAGTCATGTAATATTTGTCCTTCAAAGCCTAACTTCCTCCACACAACATAAGGTCTTCCAGGTTCATCCATATTATCCCATTAGTTAATACTGCTTTCTTTCTAATAGCTGAGTAACAGTCCATTGTATGTATATACCACCGTTTCCTTACCATCTGTTGATGGATATTTGGGTATGTTCCAACTTTTGACAATAGTGAATAATGCTGCTATGGACATCGTGTGCTTATATCTGTTCATGACCCTTCTTTCCATTCTTTTGGGTATATGCCCAGAATTGGGAATGCTGGATCATATGGAATTTCTATAGTTAGCTTCCTGAGGAACTGCCAAACTGTCCTCCACAATAGCTGCAACATTCTACATTCCCACCAGAATTGGGTAGAAGTTATCTTTACTCCACATCCTCACCAACACCTGTAGTCTTCTGTATTTTTAATAGCCACCAGTTTAATAAGTGTAAGTTAATATTTCACTGCAGTTTTGATTTGGATTTTCCAAATAGCTAGTGATATTGAGCATATTTTCTTGTGCTTTTTAGGAATTTGTCTTTCTTCTTTGGAGCAGTGTCTATTCAAAACTCATGCCCATTTTTAAAATGAGTTGTTTGTTTTTTTATTTTCAAGGTGTAAAATTTCTTTATATATGCTGGATATTAGGCCCTTATTGGATAAGTGCTTACCAAATATTTTCTCCCATTATAGTAGTCTGCCTTTTCACATTCTTTTTTTTTTTTTTACTTTATTCTGTACATTTAATTATTGAAAATATAAGCAATTAAGAACTAAAAAGTAAACAGATGAATAAATACATACATTTCTCAATTAAATGTACTGGATACATAAAAAAAATTTTTTTTTAATCAAACAATATGTTACACAATATATTTGGTTACTAGTAATACAATCATACAGTATTTGTCCTTTTGTGTCTGGCTTGCTTCGCTCAACATAATGTCCTCCAGGTTCATCCAAGTTGTCATATGCTTTATGACTTCATTTTTTTCTTATATTTGCATAATATTTAATCATGTGAATAAACCACAGTATTTTTATCCATTCTTCTGTTGATGGACACCTGGGTTATTTCCAACTTTTGACAATTGTGAATAATGTTGCTATGAACATCGGTGTGCAGATGTCTGTTCATGTCACTGCTCTCAGTTCTTTTGGGTATGTACCCAGTAGTGGTATTCCTGGGTCACATGGTAAGACTATATTCAACTTCTTTGGGAACTGCCAAACAGTCCTCCGCAGTGGCTATACCATTCTGCATTCCCACCAATGGTGAATAGTGTACCTATCTCTCCATATCCTCTCTAACACTTGTAGATCTCTGTCTTTTTAATAGTGGCCATTCTAAATGTGAAATTATATCTCATTGTAGTTTTGATTTGCATTTCTCTAGTCATTAGTGATGTTGAGCATTTCTTCGTGTGTTTTTTTGCCATTTGTATTTTTTCTTTGGACAAAAGTCTATTCAAGTCTTTTGCTCATTTTTTAATTAGGTCATTTTTCCTTTTATTGTTGAGTCATAACATCTTTTATATATCCTGGATGGTAAATCCTTATCAGATTTGTGATTTCTAAATATTTTTTCCCATTGAGTTGGCTACCTTTTCACCCTTTTGACAAAGTCCTGTGAGGTGCAAAAGTGTTTAATTTTCAGGAGGTCCCACTTATCTATTTTTCATTTTGTTGCACATGCTTTGGATGTAAGGTCCAGGAAACCACCAGCTACTACAAGGTCTTGAAGTTGTATCCTTACAGTGTCTTCTAGTATTTCATGGTCCTGGCTTTTATGTTTAGCTATTTGATCCATTTTGAGTTGAATCTTGTATAGGGAGTGAGATAGGGGTCCTTTGTCTTTATTTTCATTATAGATATCCAGTTCTTCCAACACCGTTTGTTGAAGAGACAGTTTTGGCCTGTTAACATGGACTTTGTAGGTTTGTAAAAAACTTGTTGACTGTATAGGTGAGGGTTTATTTCTGAGTTCTCAATTCTATTCCACTAATCAATGTGTCTATCTTTATGCCAGTACCATGCTGTGTTTTCCACTGTAGCTTTGTAATATGTTTCAAGGTCAGGCAGTGAAATACCTCCCATGTCACTCTGCTTTTTCAGAATGATTTTGGCTATTTGGGTGCACTTACCCTTCCAAATGAATTTGGTAATTGCCTTCTCTAATTCTGTAAAGTAAGCTGTTGGGATTTTGATTAGTATTGCATTGAATCTATAAATCAGTTTGGGTAAGATATTTATTCTTCCAATCCATGAACACAGAATGTCTTTCCATTTGTTTAGGTCTTTTTAAACTTCTTTTAGCATTGTTTTGTAGTTTTCTGCATATAGGTCCTGTACTTCTTTGGTTAAATTAATTCCTAGGTATTTTTGTCTTTTTGTTGCTATTGAAAATGGATTTTTCTCCTGATTTCCTCCTCAGATTGTTCAGTACTAGTGTACAAAAACAATACTGATTTTTGCGTGTTGATCTTGTATCCTGCCACTTTGTAGTACTCATTTATTAGCTCAGGTAGCTTTGTCATGGATACTTCAGGATTTTCTAAGTACAGAATCATGTCATCCACAAACAGTAAGACTTTTACTTCTTCTTTTCCTATTTTGATGACTTTAATTTTTTTTCTTATCTAATTACCTTAGGTAGAACTTCTAGTACAATATTGAATAACAATGGTGACAGTGGGCATCCTTCTCTTGTTCCTGATCTTAGAGGGAAAGCTTTCAGCCTTTCCCCATTGAGTATAATGTTGATTGTGGGTTTTTCATACATGTCTTTTATCATATTGAGGAATTTTCCTTCTATTCCTATCTTTTGAAGTGTTTTTATAAAAAATGGATGCGGATTTTGTTGAATGCCTTTTTTTCTGCATTGATTGAGAAGATCATGTTGTTTTTTCCTTTAATTTGTTAATGTGGTGTATTACATTGATTGATTTTCTTATGTTGAATTAGCCTTGCATACCAGGAATAAATCCCACTTGGTCATGATGTATAAGTCTCTTGATATGTTGTTGGATTCAATTTGCAAGTATTTTGTTGAGAAATTTTGCACATATGTTCATTAGAGAGATTGGCCTGTAATTTTCTTTTCTTGTATCTTTATCTGGCTTTGGTATTAGGGTGATGTTGGCTCCATAAAATGTATTGGATAATTTTCCCTCCTCTTCAATTTTTTGGAAGAGTTTAAACAGGATTCGTGTTAATTCTTTTCAAAAGGCATGGTAGAATTCACCGGTGAAACCATCTGGTCCTGGAATTTTCTTTGCTGGGAGATTTTTGATGACAGATTCAATCATCTTAAGTGTGATTGGTTTAAGTTCTTGTATTTCTTGTTGAATCAGTTTAGGTTTGTTCTCCATTTCTAGGAATTTGTTCATTTCATCTAGGTTGTCTAGTTTTGTGGCATACAGTTGCTTATAATATCCTCTTATGATTCTTTTTATTTCTGTGGGGTCATTTGTAAATTTACTCCTTTCATTTCTGATTGTATTTATTTGCATCTTCTTTCTTTTTTTCTTTGTTAATTTAGCCAGGGGTTTCTCAATTTTATTGATCTTCTCAAAGAACCAACTTTTTCTTTTGTTGATTTTCTCTATTTTTTTTGTTCTTATTTTCATTTATTTATGCTCTAATCTTTATTATTTCTTTCCTTCTGCTTCGTTTGGGATTGGTTTGCTGTTGTTTTTCTAGTTTCTGTAGTTGTTCAGTTAAATATTTGAGTTTAGCTCCTTCTTCTTTTTTTATATAGGCATTTAGAGCTATAAACTTCCCTTTCAAGACTGCCTTCACTTTATCCCATTAGTTTTGATATGTTGTGTTCTCATTTTCATTTGTCTCAATATATTTACTCATTTCACTTGCAATTTCTTCCTTGACCCACTGATTATTTAGGACTATGTTTTTCAGTCCCCACACATTTGTGAAGTTACTTTTTTCCTTTCTGTTATTGATTTCCAGTTTCATTCCCTTATGATCTGAGAAACTGATTTGAATAATTTCAATCTTTTTATATTTATTGAGAGGTATATTGTGACCTAACCTGTGTTCTATCTTGGTGAAAGATCCATGGGCACTTGAGAAGAATGTGTAACCCCCTACTTTCAATGCAGTGTTCTGTAAATGTCTTAGGTGTAAGTTGTTTTACATATTGTTCAAGTTCTCTGTTTCCTTGTTGATCTTCTGTCTAGTTGTTCTAATGATGTGAGTGGGATGTTGAAGTCTCCAACAATTATTGTAGAAATGTTTATTTCTCCCTTCAGTTTTGCCAGTTTGTCACATGTATTTTGGGATACCCTGTTTAGGTGCATAGATACTTATGATTGTTATATCTTTCTGGTGGATTTTCCCTTTTATTAATATATAGTGGCCTTCTATATCCTTATAACTTTTTTTTGCATTTAAAGTCTGTTTTGTCTGATATTAGTATACCTACCCTTGCTCTTTTCTGGTTACTATTCATGTCTTTTCATATTCTTGACAAAATCCTTTGAAGCACAAAAGTTTTTAATTTTGAGAGGGTTTCATTTATCTATTTTTTCTTTCATTTATTGCACTTTGATTGTATAGTTTATTAAATCATTTCCTACTTCAACATCTCATAAGTGCTTCCTTACATTATCTTCTAGGAGTTCTATGGTGTTGGCTCTCATATTTATACCTTTGATCCATCTTCATTTAATTTTTGTATAGGGCATGAGATGGTGATCCTCTCTCATTCTTTAGATATGGATATCCAGTTCTCTCAGCACCATTTGTTGAAGGGGCCATTTTCTCCCAGTTTAGTGGGCTTGGTTGCCTTGTTGAATATCACTTGACCATATATGTGGGGACCTATACCAGAACTCTCAATTCTGTTCCATTTGTCAGTATGTCTACCCTGTGTCAATACCATGCAATTTTGACCACTATAACTTTGCAGTATGTTTTAAAGTCAGGTAGTGTAACTCCTCCTATTTCATTTTTCATTTTCAATATATCTTTGGCTATTAAGGGCTACTTGCCCTTCCAAATAAATGCTATGAGAAGCTTTTCCAATTCAATAAAAAATGTGGTTTTATTAGGATTGCATTAAATCTGTAAATCAATTTTAGTAGCAAAGCCATCTTAATGAATTTTAGTCTTCCAATCCATGAACAGGGAATATTCTTCCATTTATTTAGTTCTTCTTTGATTTTAACAATGTTGTGTAGTTTTCTCCATTCAAGTCCTTTATAACTTTGGTTAAGTATATTCTTAGGTATTAAATTCTTGTATTTGTTAATGTAAATGGAATTTTTTCTTGATCTCCTCCTCAGATTGCTCATTATTGATATACAGAAGTGCTACTGATTTTTGCCTGTTGATCTTATATTCTGCCACTTTACTGTACTTGTTTATCAGCTCTAGAAGCTTTGCTGTAGGTAGATTTCTCAGAGCTTTCGAGGTATAGGATCATGTCATCAGCAAATAGTGAAATTTTTACTTCTTCCTTTCCAATTTAAATGATTGTTATATCTTTTTCTTTCCTAAGTGCTTGAGCAATTACTTCTAACACACGTTAAATAAGAGTGGTGACATTGGACATACTTGTCTTGTTTCAGATTTTAGAGGGGAAGACTTTAGCATTTCAACATTGAATATGATATAGGCTTTGGGTTTTTCATATATACCTTTTATCATGTTGGGGAACTTTCCTTCTCTTCCTATCTTTTGAAGTGTTTTATCAAGAAAGATTTCTGTATTTTGTCAAATGCTCTTTCTGCATCAACAGGGATGATCATGTGTCTTTTTTTCTTTCAATCTATTAATGCAGAGTATTACATTGATTGATTTTCTTGTTTTGAATCTTCCTTAAATACCAGTGATGAAACCCTCTTGGTCATGGTGTGTCATTAATTTGATGTGTTGCTGAATATGATTAGCAGGGCTTTTGTTGAGGAAATAGCATCAAGGTTTATTAGAGGGTTTTTTTCCTGTAGTTTTCCTATCTTGTGGCATCTTTATGTGGCTTTGGTATTAAGGCAATATTGGCATCATACAATGAGATAGGCAATGTACCATCCACTTCTATTTTTGGGAAATTTTTAAGCAGGATTGTTGTTAGTTCTTTCCAGAAGGATTGGTAGAATTCACCGTTATTTGTAAGCAAATAAAGAATAAAAAAATGACAAAAATAAAAAAAAACAAAAAACAATATCTAAAACAACAAAAATAGCAGTCTATATGTTCCCTGTAATAAGCTGCTGTCTGGGTGGCGGAAAACATGGTGGATCACTCTCTGGTTTTATTAGGAATTACCAGGATTCAAAGCAGGGACCTTGTATATGCAAGGCAGGAATTCCTACACTGAGCTACACCCAATCCACAGATAAAGTAGGCTTCTGAAAGCTTACTTTGCTCTTCCCACCCTCATTCCCTTAGGCAAGTTAGATTTCTAACATTTTGCCAAAGCCAGGTTGGTTAAAAACCTGTCTCTGCCCCCTCACTGACCTAGTTCCTCTCTCTCCCATGGTAGCAGGGTGTGACAGCCTGCTTGGTCAAATTCCCCCTCCCCTCTCCCTGGGGCTTCTCAGTGTTGGCTGGGGTCTTTTTTGAGTTTCAAAGGGGGCTCAGCTGGCCAAACTCATTGAAAAGAAACCACTCTCCAACCTCCACCAGACAACTCTTCCTTCCTGGGAAAATTCGCTCCCACTCAGTTGGCTGCAGTGAGCCAGGGATTTTACCAAAGTTATTTGCCTTGGGGATGGGGTATATGTGCTGTTCCCAGCCAAAGTGGCAAGTAACTTACAGTTTTCCTTTGGATTTCTTGTCTCTCTGTCCATCTTCTTCCTGGATGATTCACAGCACTTTCCTGTTCTGCAGAGCCCCAAGGCAGCTCCTTTGGGTAGCTTTTTGCCCTTTCTTCATTGTTTTTTTTTTGTAAGAAAGTTGAGCTCTGCCTACCTACTTTGATGTCATCTTCCCAGAATTCTCCATTCCTTCTTTACCTTGGTAATCCCTTTTCAAATTATCTCAGGAAGACAGAAAAATACAGCAAATCTGAAGCCCTAGAAAATACATGTGAAGCATTTTCTTCTAAAATCATGTTAGAGAAATTTTGTAGAAAATAAGAATTCTATTAAATTGCTATATGTTGTGCATGTGTAATATATTTTCAAGACACTGTTCTCAGAAGTAAGGAGTGAGTGAAAATATTAAGAAGATGTTCCTTTATTTTTTTAAGGGCTGCCAAGGCAATATACCAGAAATGGGTTGGCTTTTACAGTAGGGATTTATTAACTTAAAAACTCACTGTTCTGAGGTCATGAAAATGTCTGAATCAAGGCATAATCAAGAGGTGCTTTCTCATGAACTGTAGATTTGGGTGATCAGGCACATGTCAGGGTATAATGACAGTATCTGCTGGTCTCTGCCTTCTTCTCCAGGCTCTGTTGCTTTTAGCTATTGTCCTCCTTTCAGCTTCTGTGTTCTGTTGATTTCAGATTCTGTCTCCTGGGGCCTTCCCTCAGCTTTTGGGGATTTCTCTTTGTTTCTATGGCATTTTTCTGTTTCTCTGTGGCTTCAAATTCCTCTGTTTAAGAAGAACTCTATTAAGAGTATTAAGATCAACCCTGGGCTATGCAGTAACCTAATCAAATGGCCCTTAACTCAGGAGTTCTTAACCAGAGGGCCATGGAAACATTTCAGGGGGTCCATGAGCTTGAATTAATTTTGAATAATGCTAAAATTTAATTTTAAATCATGCCAATTTTGAGTGTCCTAAAATATCTGCTGCTGCTTTCTGAGAAGGGGTCTGTGGTTTTCACCTGACTGGCAAAGGGGTCCATGGAACAAAAAAGATTAAGAACCCTTGTCTTAAATGTATCTAATGTAATGAAAGGTTCACAATAGGTTCACATCTAAAGAATTGGCCAATTTAAGAACATACTTTTTGTTTCCTGGTGTCCACAAAAGACTGAAACTACCACAAATATTATACAATAATTAAGTATAATCATTCATGACTATAAAATAGAATCACATGAATGTGAATACAAAAAAATGTCATTCATATGCTTTATCATGTCAAAGAAAAGACAGCCAATATCATGTTTCAGATACTCAGAAAAAAGAGGAAGAAATAATTTGATATGTATCTTGATTCAAGGCATGAACAGGACTTTGCTAGCCTTTGTGTTATGTACAATAGGGTAACACTTCAATCCCTTACATCAATGTGCTTTTTCTGCTAGGTGAAATTCAAACAACAAAATTCACAGTTGTCAAACTGCTATGATTTGAGATCCCTTAAATGAAGAGTTCCCTCTGTGTGGAATAGAATTTTTTGTTGCAGAAACAAACATCCAATGGGGATTCAGCATGTAAAAACAAAGGGATATGCTTGATCTCTCAATCTGAATCATCATTTTTCTATAATTATGGTTATTATTATTTTGCATTGCAAAAGGCAAGGAACACCTGCAGTGACTACTTCACAAATTCTAATTTTTAGACCTGAGGATAAACAGGCAAGTAGCTTCCACAAAGCTGGATGTTGCATGCATTTTGTTGCTGAAAATGGGCAGCAAACAGTATAGAGCTCAGTAACAGCTATAGGCTTTAAATTTGATAGGTATGTTGAGAAGATGTGACCTAAAGTGGAAAAAGTTCCTAATGATTGTCTAATATGCTAGGTAATCAGAGCTTAACATGTAATTACAATTATTTACATCTATAGCTTGATTTACAGAAGCAACATGAAAGCCCTGTAATCAAAACTAGCCCATATACCATTCTACCCAGACAATTCAGTGATCCCAATAGAGAACCTAATATAGGACCAGTGAATTTTTCCTGGACTCATTTAAATTATTGTTCAGTGATGACCTTTTCCAGAAATATTTAATTCATGCAAATTGGGAGAACTGATATAAGCTAGTGTAAAATTTGTAGGATTGTAAGAATGCAGGGAGGTCTGGTGGGAATAAAGAGTGGGATTTTTCCTTTTGTTTTAGTAAACAGACAAATGATTGAGTGACCAAGGCAAAGTAAAGAAAAAGTGAAATCAGACTACACTCTTACTCTCAACATCAAAGCTCCTGCTAAGGTAATAGCTAACTTTAGGGAGAAAATCACCAATATCCTTCTCTCTCTTCACAAGCACATGGCCCCAAATGATAAAGCAAAGAACTATGCTTCATTAACTCAGTTACTATTATGAGCAGAATTGCTGCTGCTTCTCTCAGAGAGAAAATGCAACACAGTGGTTAAAACTTTAACTTCAGAGTCAGAAATCCTGGATACTGCAATGCTTAACTCCTATGGAAATGGTATATAAATACTCTGAGGTCCTAGTAACAAGAACAACTACTACAATCACACTTTTTGCAATGTCAGAAATTGAAGTAGGGCTTTTATGTGGTTTATGCCTAAGGTCACACAGGTGGAACATCATAAAGATTTATTTTGGACCCCAGAACTTGAATTCACCCTACATAATGCATCAGGCACATCATGTCCCTGTAGGTGAGAAGCTATTCTAATCACTGGGGCTATAATATATGTACTAGAACGACATAAGATGATTAGAAAAAACAACTGCTAGTCTACATATCTATATATCCTTATGGTTTACCCAATTCAGATGATGGCTTATTTTATATTAAAATTGGCAGAACATAAATAAGTCTCTTGTGCACTTGTAGATAAAAGAGTACTCTAGGAGACATTGAGTAAAA
>JAQZBX010101912.1:0-11216 GCA_029593785.1 Cabassous unicinctus
GAAACAGCTTTGCCATTTTGATGTTTCCTGCTTTTATGAATGAAATAAACTTTGACAAATGTGCATTCTATATTCATAGTACCTCATGTTCTTAACTATTGAAAATTATATTTTGATAGTACCAAACCCTCCCCCTCTGGAAGGAGATGGGACATATAGCATTCCAGGAGCCTTCTAAAAGTACTCTTTCAATCTCAACTCTACTTCTTGGTCCTTCAAATTCTTTTATTGGTAGAAGTTGGTGGTCAGCTCAAGATTGGAAAACCAGTTGTCTATCATCTCTTTTTAGAAGTCTTAGAAAGTGGCCTTACTTTCAAACAGAGCATGTATTTTCTTTACGCCTTTGGAAATACTGTTTATAATATCATATTACATATGTATGAAGTTTTTCAATTTGTCAAAGATAGCTGAGCTTTAGAAGCAAAATAAAATCACAAAATGACTTTTCAAAACCTAAATTAGTATGTTATAAATATATTTGTATGTATCTGAGGGACTAAACTTAAAGAAGGAAAAAGAAGAAACCTATAGTTAAGAGATTATGTTGTTTTTTTATATTTTTTTTCAGCATTGTAATTTATGACTGATGTCTATGACAAAGAATTCTTCAGTAAATAAATTTCCATAACACGGGAAATTATTATTGATGTTTCACAAATGCAGGAAAATCACCTAGGCATATGATAAATTTTCAATTCCTGCAACGTGCAGATTCTTCCCAGTTGAAAAGTAAATGTATAGGTTTGTTGCGTGAGTATAACTTCATTTAATCAACATTTATTCAGCACCTGCTATATTCCAGGCACTGCCCTAGGAAGGATAAAGTGGTGAATAAAGACATCATGTCTGCTGTTGAGGAACTCACTCTATATTGAGGGAAATAGGAATTTTACAAATAATGTGTGACATATCCAGTCCTATGTTCAAAAAGTGTGAGGGAATGAGATGTTTGTGGCTTGACATGTGGTATTTATAAGTGGTTCAAACATAGTATGTACGGCAGGGAAATAAGGATGGAAGGCTGAACTGGGATTAAATTTTAAAAAGCTCCTCAGACTTTACCCTGTTGACAATGGGAAACCAAGAATTGTTTTTAAAGCAGAAGAATGATAGGCATTCTGAGCAGGTAATTCTGGAGGCATTGTGAAGACAGAACAAAAGGAGGAAATGGAGGCAAAAGGACAAGCATGTGGTTCTGTTAATCCAAGATAGAAATCAGTGGAGGCAACACAGCCCAGGTAAAACAGATTCAATGAGATTTTATAAGCTCCAAACAGGACTTGGGAACCACACAAATGTGGTTGGTGAGGATCAGGTAGCAGAGATATGGGCTCCTAGATTTGATAGTTTGGATGACTGAATAGATAATGCTGATAACTAACCTAGGGATAGCTGTAGGATAAACAGTTTCATGGGTAGTGGGGTGAGAGAGGGGAATCAGAAATGAATTCAGTTTTGAAGTTTTTACTTTTGAGCTGCTTGTGTCATATACAAGTGGAAAGAAGTAGGAAATAAGAAATAATAAAATATAGATGTAGCTATTAGAAGAGTGATAGGGTGGCCACATATATTAAGCTGTCATGATCATATAAGTAGTAATCAAAACTAAAGTAATAATTGAAATTGTCCATAGAACCTTGAAAAAATTATGGAAGAGATGGTTTTGAGAAGGACTTTCATCTAGTATTCCTAAAATAAAGTCAGTATGAAACCCATACTTGGCCTTTTTTATCCATCAATGTTTATTGCAAGGTACTCCATAAATAAGGAAGACAGCCTAAATGAATTTATTAATGTGACCTCCAATTGTTCTCTGTGCCATTTCTATTTTTACAGACAAACATGACTCCTAATCCAGCAATAATAAAAAAAAGAACTAACACTTGTCCCTAAAACTTGAGTTGCTAATACCAAGACACCTTTTATATTTTTCATGAAATGGAGTCCAGAGAAAGTGAAGCTAGAACTCATGTGATGAAGGCTTTAGAAATTCAATTGGACTAAGGGAATAATTTGTTTGAATACAAATACATTCTTTTATTTCATATTTCACAATAGCATCTAATTTAATATAAGGTTAGTATTTCTTGTTTCTATCACAGGACTGATAAACAACTCTGGAGGGCACCCATAGCCTGCCCCTCATTCTCCTACCTTTGCCTTGGCAGCCATGTTTCTCTGCATGATTCAGCCTACCCTGCTATTGTTTTATTAGACAGGAGTCCACACAAGACCAATTAGATTCCCTCTTAAGACAATGTGGGATCAATATTGAGAGAAAGCCACCTGTGGAAATAATATTCTGTCATGTGGGAAGGGAAGGAAGAAAGAAAATAGAGAAAGGGAGAGGGAAGGAGGATGCATAGGTGATAGACAGATTTTCTGTAAGCTTTCCCTTTCCTGAAGACTAGTTAATATCCCAGCCCTTGGGTTTCATGATAAGTATTCTTTATATCCTTAAAATGAATAACCCATTGTTATTTGAATAAGTATTAGTTGCTTTCTTTTGGGTAGAACAAAGAACTTCAACTAAGATGACTACCAAAAGAATCACAGTACCAGATAACTTTGCTTATAATAAGGCAAGTCGAAAATACAGATTCCAAGAGAATGCTTTTAAACAACAGTAGAGCATTAATCTATGCCTGACATAATTTAAATTAATATTCCTACATAGACATATAAAGGAAAGTCATGCTGGCATGATTTAAAGTCGTTTCTTTAAAAATAAATAAATAAATAAACCAAATCTCTTGTTTATTTTTTAATCAGTTTAATTTCTTAGTTTATTTGCTTTAAGTTTAGTTCTGCCAGTTTTGCTAGCAGACAATTATTTATAATTGATGTAGCTTTAGGGAAATCTAATCTTAAAATGAAAAAAGCTGACATTTCAGAGAAAAAGTCATTTGTTTCTGATTCTTGCCAAGTTTTAATAAGTGTATCCTACTGTCTTCCTGAGATTTATGCACTGTTAGCTGTACTTCATTTGGAAAATTTGCGTTTTTCTCTTATGCACTCAAGCTGGGAGGCACAAAACAAGAGTTACAAGGTTTGTTTGACATGAGATGTCTAACAGTAATTTTCTTTCATCAACTTTATTCTCCTACATTTCTGATCCCCAAGGGCAGATTTTTCATCTGATTTTTGGAAATATTTTATAATAACAGACTCACCTTTGCAGAAGTTGCTCCAAAACTATTCCACAGGAACTGTCACTCTCTCCACCACAGAACAAACTAGACATACCATTCTCATGCCCATTGTGAGTTAATATTACCCATCCTCACATATATCAGAAAACCACAATGTATCTTATATAATGAGCTCTGATGAAGGTGGTGACTCATTCAGTCACTCAGTCATTCGCCAAATATTTCTTGAGTACCTACTATGTTCCAGGTATTTGGATAGCTAATGGCTACAACCATGAACAAGACAGACAAGTGCTTTGTCCTTGTGGAAAAAAATAGTCCAGAGGGCTGTTTCAGGGTAATACTGCTAAAAACTGTGTAGCTGCATGATAGTATGGGAGCCCAGAGGAAGGATACAAGCCTAACAGTTGGGGCCCAAGAAAGGCTTCCAAGCATAAGTTATGTCTTATGTAGGTTTGGCCCAGATGGAAATCCAGACTGGTTTGGGGAAAGGCAGAAGTGCCATTAGAAAATATTCTAGGTAGGGGAAAAAACCATATACAAACTTCTCTGCAGTGAGTTAGAATATGGTAAGTTTAGAGAATCTAAAGATTTCTAGCATTGCTGAAACATGCAAGGGGCTTAAGAGAGGTGAGGTAGGGGGGACAGAAAGAGGTGGGTATCATACAGCTCTGGCACAGGGGAAACCAATTAAGAGGCAATTGCTATAATCGTGAAGACACTACTGTCCTAGGCCAAGGTAAAGGAAGCAAAGCTGAAGAAAAATGAAAAAATCCAATCCTTATACAGAAAAATTCATCAATGGACCTGGAATTAATTAAACAAGAGGTTAAGGAATGAAGGATGACCCCCAAGATTTATGGATCTGAAAATAGGATAAAAATTATTAATTAATTCATTCATTTTAAACATATTGAGTGTGAACCATGTACCAGGTATTGCTTTAGGGGTAGAACACTGAACAGAACAGCAAGCTGTTTGTCCTCACTGACCCTATATTTATTAGAAAAATTGGTGTACTCATAAACCTATTTTGATTTATTCCCTGAAGAGAATAAAACAGGCCAAAGGGATCAACAATTTCCTGGAGTTGGATCCTATTTTAGCTAGCATAGTCAGAGAGAACCTTTTTGAGGAAGTGATGTTTACAATGAGTACATGATGGTGATAAGGAGCCTGTCACGGGAAATGTTTCTGCAATGGGAATGTTTCCACAATTGAAACATCAAAGTCTTAGGATGGAAAGAATGAGTGTGGTTTAAATATAGTGAATAAGAGGAGAGAGTTAGAAGACAAGACTACGTGGAGAGGTAGGCAGGAAGGTAGAAGACAAAAACCAAGGTAAAGGGTTTGTATCTTATTCCAATTAATATAGGACATCATGAAAGAATTTTAAGCAGGGAAGTAACGAATGATTTACATTTTTAAGAAATTACATTCGCTGACAGAGGAAATTGGACAGAGAGGGCCAAAATGTGAGCAGAGAGACCAGTGAGAAGGCTAATGCAATACTCCAGGCAAGACAACCACCAAGTGACTTCGTGATTGTATTAAGACACAGGATGGCTGCTCTAACAATACCCAATTAAACAGTAGCTTAAACAAGGTAAATATTGATTTCTTTCTCACTTAACATCCAGGCATGTAATGGTATCCTTACAACAGACACCTTCTATCGTGTTGTCTTCCTCAATACATGACTTTCACTGAATGGTCTAAGTTGATGGTCCCAGCTCCTGCCATCAAGCTGGCATTCAAGCCAGTTGGAGTTGAAGCAGAAGAGAGGAAAGTAAAGGTACCACTTTTTCTTTATTTTTCTTGTAAGAATTGATTGATGGTAAATCCTACCTTCTTTAAATTTGCATCTCTTTCATAGCAAGCTTGAACTTATTTTCTAGGGGCCATTTGAACTTCTACTTCTAAAAATGGCCTATTTTCAACATGATTGAAATTTAATTATTACTACTTTACTTCTTGTGCAAAGAGGCCATATTTTCTTTTAATCAGTTTTGTCAAGGTATAATTTACAAACTATAAATCACACCCATTTTAAGTTTATAGTTCAATGAGTTTTGACAAATATACACATCTATTTATCCACCATTTGAATCAAGATATAGAACATATACATCATTCAAAAAAAAGTTTCTGCTTGCCTTTTATTCCCACCTACGTGCAGCCCCAGCCAACTACTGATCTGCTCTTTACCACTATGGAATACTTTTGCCTGTTCTGCAATTCTTAATAAATGGAATTATATAGTATGTATACTTGTGCAAGCCTTATTTCACTCAGACTAATGTTTTTGAGGTGTATCCATGTTGATTTATCAACAGTTTGTTCCCTTTTGTTGCTGAGGACTATTCCATTGCATAGACATATCACAAATTGTTTATACATTCATCTGTTAATGGACATTTGATTGTGTCCAGTCCTTGTCTATTATGAATAAGGTGCCATAAACATTTGTGAGCCAGCCTTTGTGTGGACATATATTTTTTTATTTCTCTTAGGTAAATATTTTCATTTCTCTTGAGTAAATACCTAAAAATAGAATTGCTGGATCATATGGTAAGTTTAGGCTTAACTTTATAAGAAACTGCCAAACTGTTTTTCAAAGTAGTTGTACCATTTTATTTCCCAGTAACAATGAATGAGAGTTCCAGTTGCCTCTCTACTTCTTTTATGGGCATGACTTGGAAGTTGTGTATATGGCTTCAGTCTATATCCCATAAGGCAGCATTTAGTCACAGCATTTAGTGACAACACCTGCCTGTCAAAAAGGCTGGAAATATAATCTGTAGCTGAGCTGCCAGATATCCATCTAAAAGTTAGAGTTTCTATTTACAAAAGGAAGAAATAAAAAATGGAAATACAGGGAACTAACTCTGCAAGAAGGGGAAGAATCAGAGCTAGCTTCTAGATGTTGGATGGATATTAGTGCCATTAACTGATTGGGAAGTCTGGAGAGGGCAGGGGTATAAACAAGAATTCCATTTCGATATATTAAATTTGAGATGTTGGACATCCAAGTGGATGGGTGAGTAGCCTGTTCACTATACCCAGCTGGAGTTCAAGGCAAAGATCAAGCTGGAAATATAAATTGGGGAATCAGCAGCATATGAACAGAATTTAAAGTCATGGAATGTGGTGAGATAAACCATGGAGTAAAAGTAGAAATGGTTTTCATCCCATGGTGGAATGATTTCACAAACTGTTTTCAGAGACCAAGCTGTAAGTATAATTTATGGCAGAATGCTAGTTAGCCTAAAACAAAACTAAACAAAAACTACTTTGATTCTTTCTTTCTGGTAACACAGTCAGCCACCTAGGGATTGCATTTCCCAGCCTCTCTTGCATCTAGGTAGGACCATATGACTAAACTCTTATCAACAGAATGTGAATGACACAGTTTCCTTGCCAGCTTAGACCGCACACCTCTACAAAGACTGTTATTTAAAAGGAAACATTAACTTCTTATTTAAGCCACTGTATTTGGATTTTTTTAGTAGCTTAGACCTTACCTTAACTGATTCATGAAGCATATCCTATTTCCTATACTCAACTAAACAAATCTCTATTGTCACTTGTTTTATTCATTTTTACTGATTTTATCACAATCTTGTTTATTTTTCAGCATTACTTATTTGGTTTTATTTTTCAAAAAGTGTTAAGTTGCTAGTATTTCTAAATTGCTTCAAGAAATAAAGTAATGATATTATCTTCCAGAATATTAATGAATGTGTTCTTCATGTACTTCAATTCTTTCCAGTCATTGCCTCAATTAATTCTTGATGCTAAAGTTAAAAAAAAAAAAGCTAATGTGGTTGTCCTCATTTCATTGAAGAGGAAACTGAAGTAGAGATATTATTTGCCCATAATAGCAAACCAAGTTAATGGAAAAGGTGGAAGTAAAATGCAATTACCTCACTTCTGTTTTTATTGAACTATTGGATTACAAGTCACAGCCAATTAAAACTATGATACAAGAGCTGAGCAGCATAACCTTTTTATCATGTAGACAACTCAGAAAACTGCCCTTCAGCACTTTGTAAAAATTTTAATGAAGTTCATTGACCTTTTTCACTATAAAGTGAAATATTTCAAAATAGAAAACATAGTCAAGTTTTCAATACAATATCAAAAGCTGTTTATCTCTGAATGTATTTTCCCAGTCTCTTGTCTATCCCTGTCTTGATTTGATTTGCACATAATTGTGATACATTAAATATAAATTCAGATGACATTTAGTATATCTAGTGTTTCTTGACATAAGTGAAATTCAACAGAAATCCATTGGGTGGAGTTGTGCTATAACTTAACATTTCACAGAGTTTCTCAATATTCTCATTTTTACTTAGCTAATGGCTAAGTAGCATTTGCTGTTGAAGGCTTTAGAAATGTTTTTCTCCCACTTGAAATTATTTGGAAATTGTTGGGTTACTTGTTTTCTTTTCTGTTTGCATCAAATACAACTCAAATGCTCAGGGATGTAATTTAGGATTTAATAATCTTGTCAGAGAATATAGTTATTTATTTTCCCAAAAATATGCAGATTGAAGAGATTAAATAGAAAATAACAGTTGACTTATTTAAAAATGTTTCTCTGTCCTGTAATCCATTCATCTCTCAAACTCATGTTTTTACTGCCATGAAGAAGAGAGGTACATAATTGATATTCTAATTCTTCTGGGATAAAAACCTCATTATTTAGATCCATTCTAATAGGTGCTACAGCAAGATCCCAAAATTTTTACATGTACTTGGAGAACTAGCTCCTCAAAAAAGAGAAGTTTGTACCTGCATTCACAATCAGGTTCATCTCTCATTGGGAATATTTCTGATTTCTGTGTGCATAAATATCAAGGGCCCAATCCTAGAAATGTTATTTCAGCCAATCTGAGATGGGCTTTAAGAATCTGAACATTTTACAAGCATCTGCAGTGGTTCATATATCATATGCCAGAAACACCCTCCTAAAGGAACTCTCTCAGAAGCCCACCCATAAGTAAGGCACAAGCCAGTTACTTATGCCAATTAGAAAAAGTAAGGCGAAAGTTGCAGTGGAAAATGTTGAGAAATAGATAGGAAGTGACAGATGGAACTAGAATGGTAGTTTCTTTGGTTCATTGGGGATTACTAATGCTCTTTCTTAGAAGGAGATAATGCCCTTAAATATTTCTTGATTTTCTTCTGAAGTTTTGAGTATAGTAGTTAACATGTTTGGTGCTAGCTGGTTCCGCCTATGCTGAGAAACTCATCTTTTTATGCAGGAATGAAGTAGAGAATTCTCTTCTGCTGAGTGTAAATCTGGAGTACAATAACAAAAGACAGATATTGCCAGTGTGAGAAAGGCAATCAGTTACTATGGAAAGATCATAGAATGAAGAGTGTTGCCTCCATATGAAGTAACTGAGTAAATAGGGCTGAGTTCTTAATATCTATGAGTTTCTCATTTGTAAAATGTCAATCATAGTGCTTTAGCACGATTCTCTGATTGTAAAGGGGCTTACAAAACAGCATGTAATAAAAATACCTTGTAAACTATGATATGTTTCAAAAATCACAATCCCCTTGTTTATGATGATACACTCTCAATTCCAAGTCACCAGAGGTGCTGAACATTGTGCATTCTAATTGGAGGGCAAGTCTGTCAAAATGCCCACTGTCTTAGTTTGCCAGGCTGCTACAAGGAAGTGCCACAGACCAGTTGGCTCAAACAACAGGAAATTTTTGTCTCATAGTTTTGGAGGCTAGAAGTTCAAAATCAAGTTGTCAACAGAGCCATGTTTGCTCTGAAGTCAGTAGCATTCTGGTGGTGACTTGCCAGCAGTCCATAACTCAATCTCTATATCTGTCAAATGGGCATCTGTCTCCTTTTGGCCTCTCTCCTGTTTTTAAGTTTCCTCTGATTATAAAGACTCCAGTCATATTGGATTAAGGCCCACCCTTATTCAGTTTGGCCTCATGTTAATTTATAAGCTCTTCAGAGATCCTATTTACAAGTGAGTTCACACCCACAGTACCAGCAGGTATTAGTACTTAAACATATCTTAAACATGATTTAATCTAAACACCACCATCAACCAATTAAATCAATATTGGGCACCCTTTCTGTTCTCAGTGTAATGCTAACTCATAATACAGCATTAAAGACAAGTTCCTTGTGGCCTGGATAATTACCATTGAATCATAGAATATTAGCATTGAAAGACATATTAGAGTAGTTTTCCTGATCATAAGACTTACTTGGGTATTTGTTAAAAGCTACCATTTCTGATCCCACATCATATATACTGAATCAGAACCTCCAGGGAAGGGGCCTGAGAATCTGTATAAAAAATACCCAAGAGATCCTTATGACCAGAAAAATATTAAGAAACTGTACCTTAGATATTTTTTCCAAAACTCCTAAATACTATAAATATCATTCAGATAATACCCTTTAAAGTTGGCTAAGCCTACTTCTTCAAAGGGTAATATATTCCATTGTTGGTATTCTAGTCAATAAAGAGTTGGTAAAACAAGATCACATACATGAAACAGCAGCAAGAACAGTAATTGATGATTTTTTGTAATGATATACATTGATTCTAGGTGCTCCATGCCTTTGCTTATAGTAACGTCAACAAATATATACTTAAAAGATTAAAAGTGGGGGACGGATGTGGCTCAAATGGTTGGGCGTCCATCTCCCATATGGAGGGACATGGGTTCGATCCCCAGGACCTCCTGGTAAAAAAAAAAAAAAAAAGATTAAAAGTATCCCATTCCAGGTTGTTATACGGTCTGATCATGTGACATGTGAATGTGCTTTCGTAAGAACAAATAATGGTAAATTAGAAAATATTTTTACTTTCCTGTTTTTCGTGACAACATCAATTAAGCTATGTACAGCATTGTTTAAATCATATACCACACCCATGCCAGACACTGCCTCCGAAGACTGAAATAGGAACAATTACATATTGGTTTCCTCCATTCACATATATCCTTGGGATCCTCAGGGAAGGCACTAGGACTTAGTTTCTTTGTATTCCCTTTGCCCTGGCACAGAGAAAGATATTCTCTGCACATTTTTTTCTCCTAATCTAGACTATAGGAGACTGACTTGGGCCAGTTTTAAGAGTTTTTAAAAGGGTTAAAATGTCAACTCCTTGCTCTGTATGGTCCCTCCCACTCCCTCTTCTCCCACTCAGTACAGGCTTTCCTGAAGAGTGTGAGGGGTGCTTCCTTTAAAAAGGGCACATCATCCCCCTCTTATCTTTCCTTTCCCCACAGGATTAGGAAGTCTAGAAATAGTGGTATGACCTCAGACTCATTGAGAAGGGAAGTCTAAGCCAGCCTTACCATATGAGGGCAAATATTTTTCCATTACTGTCTATCCCTGGATCCTTTTCCTTTGATTCTTGCCATTTTGGCCTTTTTGCCCAAACCATGTTGTAAGTTGTAAATTTGGAGATGCTAATGACAAGATGTGCTGGTTTAAGTCTTTTGTGAGCCCCCCAAAATTCTGTTCTTAAAGCAAACCCATTCCTGTGCCTGTAAACCCATTGCAGATGGGACATTTTGATTAGAGTCGGTTAAGGTGCCTTTTGATAAGATCACTTTTGATTAGATCATTTTAGTTTAGTTTAGTTAAGTTAAACTTTAGTTAAGGGTTTTTCATTAGATTGTGGGACCCAAGGTGGGTCTTAATCCCCTAACTAGAGTCCTTTATAAATGGAGGACTAAAAATCTACAGACATGAGAAAAACGCTGCAGAGACAGAGAAAGGTCCTGGAGGCCTGAGGCTGGAATCAGCGGAGCAAGAAACATGGAAAGAGGTACTTAAGTGGTTGAAAGAAAAGGCCCACGGAGAGCAAGAAGCTCAAGCAATGAGGCCCAGAGAAGAGGAAGATGAGAGAGACGAGCAGGCATCCATGTGCCCAATTGCCCACAGCTGAGCTCAGGAAGAAAGTGAACCTAGTGGAGAAGGCAGAGACCGGCAGAGCTGCCATTGTGCTTTGCCATGTGGCAGGAGTCCAGGATCATCAGCAGCTGACATTCAGTGAGACAGAATCT
>JAQZBX010101913.1:0-11215 GCA_029593785.1 Cabassous unicinctus
ACCCTCTTATGGAGAATCTACAAGTTACCTCATGGCATGTGTTTTTCCTCACTACATTAAGTAGAGAAGCCACCTTGTAGAACGACATTTGTTCCTCATGGTCTTTGATTAAAGAGCATTGACAATTAACAACTTAAAATATCTATTGGAGAAGATATACAACATGCACAGAAAAATGGAAAATTTCATCAGAGATGGATACTATAAAGTAATTTCCACTAAAATACTGGAAATAAAATATTCAAAAGCACACACAGAGAAACTAATATCAGAAATAAAGAAATCCTTCAAAAGTTCATAAATAAAGTCCATAAAACTAAGAAAAGGGTGACTTAACTTGAATATCAGCCAGTAGGAATTAACCAAATAGAAAGATAGTTAAAGAAAAAAAATAGTGGTAAAAAATTATCCAAGAGCTGTGGGACAATATCAAACAGTTTATTATACATGTAGTTAGGGTTCAGCAACAGGAATAGAGAGGGAATAGACCAAAAAAAATATTTAAGGAGATAATGGCCAAGATATTACCAAAAATTAAGGAAAGACATGAAATCATAGGGCCCCAAATGTCAGTGAACCCTAAGGAAGGAAAAATAGAAAAATTCAACTGACCAAAAAACACATGTAGAGTCATCAGATTCACTGCTGAACAACAAACAAACAAACAATCATAAGTATATAATTACTCAGAGGTAAATACATATCAAATACAGAAGAACAAACATAGATATTATAAGAGACTTGGCAATGATAATGATACAAGCCAGAAGATAATGGTAAGTTATATTTAAAGTACTGATTGATAAAAAAAATTCCAGAATTCAATTTCAATACCCACTGCAAAAAACTTTCAAATAGCAGTACATAATAAATATTTGTTAAGAAAAATAGCGCAGGCATACAAATAGAAGGAGAGAAAAATGATTTTTTTGTCAGGAGACTTGTACTTTAAAAGCTGAGTCTCTGAAAGCCATTGATTATACACTTTGGATCAATTAGCAAGAAACATCAGTTATATACAGTGGGGGAAGGATACAGAGATAGAGAGATGAGGAATTTTCTTGTTTGTTTGTCTGTTTTTTCTTTATTATTGTTGTTGAAATAATGAAAATACTCTAACAATTATTGAGGTGGTGAATGCAGAACTATGTGATTATACCAAACACCATTGACTGCACACTTTGAATAAATTGTATGCTTTATTAATATCTATCAATAAAATTGATTTGTTTTAAAAAATTAACTATATAGGTATATGATAATAGAATGACAGTTCTGTTAAACATATGTATAAATGAAACTAAACTGCAAAAATGAAGATAAATATATCAAAAATTTGATTTGTAAAATTATCTCACCTTTGGAAAGTGGAGAGAGTGTTGAGTGAAACCTATTAAACCTGGCAGAAATGGACAATCCCTTGGGAGATAGTAGAACAATAACACAAAAGAAATCTGGGTTCCAGGATTACCACAAGGAAAAGAGACACTCATAAAGCCTAGTTAGCTGGAGTCTGCACTGTTGCACCCAAGGATGATACTATCCCTTTGTTGAGCTACTCTATTTCTAAAGCCCTTGCTTATACCACCCAACCAACACCTGACTAATAAAGGTTAAATTCCCAGCCCAGTCACATCATCTGATATTCACTCTTTCCTGCACAGGGTTCTTTCATTCTGTAATTAGGACTATAATTGTAGGATTGAGTATATTTAGCAGCTATCTCCAAAATTACACCGTCTTCTAGTAGCAGCTCTAGTGATGTCAGCAAACAACATACACTTCACATCCTTGTATCTGGTGATAGTTTTTAATATAATAAAGTAATTTATGTTTACAACTCTGAAAAGACTAGTATATATTTGTAGAAAAAATGTCATGTGATAACATGATGATTAAGAATTTGAGCTCCAAAGTCAGTCTGTCTGGGTTCTAATTTAAACCTGACCATAAATTAAGCTATGAAACATCTGTTTGCCTGAGTTTCATCATATGTAAATTTCAGTCATTCAAATATATTTATTGTGGCACTCTTCTAGGTGTTTGGAAGACAGTATTGAACATAGTTGATAAAAATCTTGTGCTCGTAGAGCTTTCATGTGTAGGAAAACAGAGAAGAAACAAAAGCTATAAACAGACTATATAGAATGTAAGTTTGCATAAGTGCTACGGAAAACAAATGTCTCAGAGCCAAGAGACAGATCAGGTGCATCTTTAATTGGGTATAAAAGACAATCTTAAGAATAGAAGTACCCATGAAGTTATCTGAAGGAAGATAATTTCAAGAAAGAGAAAAAGTGTAAGTGTTCTAGGCTGCATCAGTACTAATGTGTAGAGGAAAGGGCAAGGAGGTCTGTGTGGCCACTCCACAGTGGGCTAGATCATGTTGGATCTGTAAGCACTCATAAAAAAATTTTTTTTACTCTTATTGTGATGGGAATTCTTGTGAGTTTTGTAAAGAAAGTGACATAAGACAATTTATTTTTAACAATACCACTCTGGCCTCTACATTGAGATTAGACTCAAGGGGTATAAAGCAGAAAACAGGGAGACTATCTAAAGAATGTGACAATAATTTAAAGATTGAGATCATGTTTTTGGGGGCCAAGGTGGTAGAAGAGGATATGCTGAGAAATAATCACTCTCCAAATATATTATGCACTATATATGGTATGCTGATGGACTCGATGTGATATGTGCATGATGTAGAGGAAATGCCAGTTTGAGACTTAAGTGTTTGAACAAGTAGGAGGATAAATTTTCATTCCCTGAGATTAAATTTGAGATACTACAAGTATCTATGAGTTATCTTGTGAAGAAAAGTATGTTAATTATATACCTAAAACTCTTTGAATATTGCCTGGCATTCAGTAGGTGCTAATTAAATATAATCTGTTTTTACTATTATATAACATCAGTCATTTGCAAACAAAATATTCATATTTTTCATGCTCTATTTCAGATTTTTAAATCATTTTTAAGTAGTTCAAACTTCACCTTTACAATACATAGAATTTTGACATATCACCATGCACAAAAGGATTTTGTTTTAAAAATATTTCAGACCACCTCTTGCATAAAACATGATATGCACTGACATAAATAGGGAAAAGAGAAGGAAAATGTCAATAGTTTACTGTGTTCACAATGCTTAGTGTTTATATTACATTAATTTAAAACCACATCATAAATTCTTTCTAGAATATATTATCAGAGGACAGGATATTCTCAATTTAATTAAAACAAAATAATTTCTGAACTTACAACTTTCTATAAAATTAAAGAATCTTTTAACCAGAGTTGCCAAAAATACCAACAGGATTCATGTTCTAAATCACAGAAATGTACATAAATGAAAGTAAGGCCAGCAGAGTTCATTAAAAAGACCAGGAAAAGTAAAAAGTCCGTAAATTAAAGACTCAATACATGTAGGAGTTGAGAGATTAGTTTAAAAAGTATATTATTAAATATAAATCCTTATCAAAGCTGTAGCTAATAGTAAACAAAAGAAGAAATAGCAATAAATTTAAATTCTAGACAACATAGAGATAAGAAAAAACAGTAATTTTTATGTATATTATATATAATAAAATTTTGTGGAAATACAGGAGGTAGGGAATATAATGAAAGTTTTAATTTTTTTATAAACTTATAAACAGTTATGAACTATTGAGAATTCATTTTTATCCTAAAATTTTGAAACTTATATTAATATTTCAGAAATCTTTCAAGAAAATGAAAAATTATAATTCTACAAAGAAAATCTTTATATAAATTAAAATAATACAAATCACTTGAAGGGAAAATATATCTAAAAACCATTCCTTAAATTTAAGCAAAATAATCAAACAGGAAAATGAAAAAAACATACATTCTTAATTATGCTTTGAAAAGAAGAGAAAATCAAAACTGCAAATCCAGATTGTGTAGAGGCATTTTTAAAAGGAAATATCAGCATGTTGCCTGAATAAAATTTATGGTATATCACAAAATTTGGATTGATAATCATTCATAGCTTTGCAACTTTTCTCTATTAAGGTTATTAAAACAAATGAACCAATAGTTTAATTCAAAAATTACATCTTTTTAAAGAACATAAACATACAGAAACCAGGAAAAATGAAATGATTTTTATTCATACAAAAATTAAACAAAGATATAGTAATTTTTGACTCTAGTTGATGTGTGACAGAAAGAATTTTTAAATGGTTAGCAGAAAGAAGCAAAACAGTGATAACTATATGTATTTGACTTCATGAATATACAAAATTTGACTTCATGAATATACAAAAATTCAGGGTTTAAAACAAGGTAAGATTAGATTCTCGATTGCACTAATGTGCCAGAAGGATATTCCTCTTCCAAATGAAATGACAAGGAAATTGGCAAAGGTTATAGTGATGAGTGGAAAAGAAAAGCTGTAAAATAGAAACTGAAAATGACAAAAATTATATATATATATATTATACATACATATATAAACATAAGATTTGTCAAGACACATGAACAAACTCTTTAAACTTAAGATATTTTTATTTTCTGTAACAATTTAAAATGTATACCAAATTTTTTTCAAAGTGAACATAAACTTTTTTCTATAACTAAATTGTGTCACAATAAAATACCTTTTTCTAAGACTAAATATTGAAGTTCTCTTTTTCTTTCTCAGCTGTTTGTTTATGAAAAAAATTAGCCAAAAATATTTATAAAACACCAGTGAGCATTTTCATACAAAAGTTATTGCATTTTCAAAATTTTTCAGGAATATAAACATTCTGATGATCCTTTTTAAAATTTATTAGTACAACATCAAATAATTTCTATTCATAACCTGATTTAACCTTTAAGGTAACTGTATTTAGAATTTTTTTATTGTACCATTGTGGAAACTAGACTTATACTTTCAGTGACTTAACAAAGAGATATATAGGTAAAAATCTAGAAAATCTAGAATCCAAACTCTGGATTTTCAGTCCAATGCAGCATTCTTTAAGAATATGCTATATTTTTCTCTACAGAATAAATGACTAATGAAAGTGCTTTTCATAAGAAAATTCTCTGAAATTGGAATAGGCATGGGAATTTTCTGACACAATTTGAAAGGTAACACTACATTTTTGTTGTTGCCCTTAAAAATACATACAATTAAACTAAAGGTTTAACACATATTCCATATGTGCTAAATATTCCATGGATTTCAATTACTATTTAGATTTCAAAATCATATTTTGGAAATGTTCCAGATCATGTGTGGTAAAATAGAGAAATGCATAACAGAAATTCAAACTAATTGAAGGATGCTACCTTATTTAATGAATAAATATCCAAATAGGAAAGAAAGAAACAATGCACTTAAATATTCCGCATCACTATCATTAAAATTGCCTGGTGCTCTCTCTCTTTTGCAAAACTCTAATGAGAGCATTTTTCACTTCTTGGTTTCTAAGACTATAAATGAGTGGATTCAGCATGAGAATCACCATAGTATAAAACACAGAGGCCACTTGATCCCTTCCCAGGGAGTAGGAGTCTTTTGGTTTTAAATAAGTAAAAATCATCATGCTGTAAAGGATGGTGACTCCCACGAGGTGGGAGGCACAAGTAGAGAAGGCTTTGCACTTTCCTGAAGTGGAATTAATTTTCAGGATATTAGACAGAATGGACACACAGGAAACAGTGATTGTGCTAAGAGACCCCATTGTGTGTATAAAAGCAAGAGTGATAATCATGATGTGAGTACAATGAATGTAAGTGCAGGAGAGGGATAAAACTGGGGTTGTGTCACAGAAAAAGTAATATACTACATGGGATTTACAGAAGTGCAAACTGCTGATGCAAAGAACAATAGGTAATGATTGAGTAAAGCCAATAATGTAGGACACGGTGATGAAGGCATAGCAGAGTCACCAGGACATAACAACCTGGTATTGCAGAGGATTGCATATAGCTACATAGCGGTCATAGGCCATGGAAGAGAGAAAGAAAAATTCAGTGACAACCAAGAAGACAAAGAAAAACATCTGCGTGAAGCAGTCAATGAATGAAATATATTTGTTGGAAGTCAGTCAGTTCTCTAAGGTGTTAGGTATGATGACAATTGAGTAACTAAGGTCAAGGAATGACAAGTGAGTGAGGAAAAAATACATGGGGGTTTGAAGCTGGAGATCCAGGTGAATGATCAATATCATACCTGTATTCCCCAGCACAGTAATCAAGTATATGAGGAGAAATAATATAAAGAGGAATTGCGGGATATCTTCAGATTCTGTTAATCCCAGTAGAATGACATCAGGTCCATTTGTGTAATTCCTACTTTCCATAGTGATCAACTATTTTAAACTATTGAGAAATTAAATGTGAAACTTAGCATGAATGACTTCAAAAAAAGCTTTTTTAAATCAAAATGATCTGGAGTTTAAAATAAAGTTAGCTTAGTGATTTTAGAAATTCAAAATAAAGTATAATTTTCAAAATATGAAAGAAAAAAATCTTATTTTGATTGCCAAATATAAATTTGGTATAAATCAATTTTAGATATTTTATAATGGAAACTCATATATATTGCATAATAGAATGACTTGATCCTCTTAACAATATTCCCTACATTAAAACATTTATTAATATTAAAATACTATATCATAAGAAAAACTGTTTTACATATTTTTTAGATGAGACAAAAGGCATGAAAATTTAAGTCACTTATTCAGAGTCACAACCATTAACTTTTTGGTATGGTGAGCCTACCAAAATTGGTTGAGTCCAGAGATCATGATCATAATACTATCTTCCTTTTTGTATTTAATTTCAGAAAAACAAAAATCTAGTTTTGTGCTTAACAATGATATAGATTCTTAATTCTATTATTCTCCTGTCATTGCCAATATTATATAGTACAAATGGTAGATCAGAAATTAAACCTTAGTTGCAATTATATTACAGAGCACACAATACTATTAAGTTTCAGAAGATAGATGGATGAACAGATTCTTAAACTTCTTCCAAATATTATATTTTCAATAATTGTTCATTGCTTGATGACTCTGATTTTGATTCCATAAATTCTAAATTTCCATTTCTAGAAAACCTGTCATTACTTAGGTAATGCATATATGATATTTAAATATCTGTGCATAATATTCTAATAATATTCCATTTTTTTAGATATATTAAAATGTCTTAAATTTGACATAAATATTTACCATGAGTCGAAGTTGGTGAAAAATTCCTACGACATTATCTGTCTAGAACTTTGTCAGCCTAAAGTTTTTCTTCCAAATAAAATATTTAAACTATTTAAGGTTTCTGCAACATCATATTTCTCTTCTTTGAGATAACTAATGTTTAATTTTTATGTATATATGTATAGAAAGAGTGAGAGAAAAAGTGAGAGAGAGAGAGAGAGGTAAAATAAATCTACCTAAAATGTTTGTTCAGGTCCTGCTCAAATAGAAAGTTCACCTGGAAAGTATGTATCCCAAGTAAACCAGGAGCTACTGTGAACACAAGCAGAGAAGTGTATCCTTGCCTTTCATCCTGATATTGCCAGGGAATCTCTTATATTGATGATTGCTGATAATGCAATATTTGGTCATCTCTGGAACCAGTTTCCAAGGAAGATTGCTTGGCATCATGCCAAGGATAAAGGTTCAAGCACTAATGCATCCATGTTAAATTTTGTAACCATTGGCCAATTTAATGTAATTATGAGTTCCAAAAATATAATTGGATCATGCTTGTAAACATCTGTTAATCTAGGCATGATAGAGTTATGATTGGGGCATTGACTGGGCCACGTAAGTAAGGCATTGAGCCCCACCCCTTGGGGGGTAGGGAATTGAATATAAAAGGCAAGGCAAAGAACAGAGTTGAGGCAGTTTTTGAGAAGCAGTTTTGGTGTTGGAAAGAAGGCCCCAGGAGAAGAGAAGCGAGCCGTTCGCCTGATCGTCTACAGCTGACCTTGTGGAGGAAACAGGAGCTTAGCCTGGAGAGAAACACAGCCCCCAGAAAGAGAGGAACCCAAGAAGCTGTACCATGGCAAACGTCGGGCAGCTGTCTTGCTCTAATACGTGCCAATGGACTGTGGTGAGAGAAGAAACTTAACGTTTTATGGCCTGGTAAATGTGGATTTCTACCCCAAATAAAGACCCTTTTTAAAGACCGACCCATTTTTGGTATTTCACATTAGCACCCCTTTGGCTGACTAATACAGAATTGTGACAGAGAATTGCCTCCACCTGAGAAGTCACATAATGTTGAGCAGCGTTTTTGGTCTTCTCTTGTGATGCTCTAATTTAAGACTGGGTTAAAAGAGGTCATTTCTACAGAAATACTTAATTGGTCTGTGGCTGAAAGGCCAGATCATTAACCACCAAGAATGGAATAACACATTTTGCCCAATGACACCATCAAAGGATTAATCATTGTTCATTATACAACTATTATTACACACAAAAAAGAAGAAAAAATGAAAATCTTTCATAAATATTGTTGTTATTTTTAGTTGCATTTGCCTCCATGTCTTTTCCTTTGTGTATATAAAGCTTATTTATATGTATACTTATGTCTTTATAAAATTCTACCTTGCTGAATTTTCAGTAATATCCTGATTTTATTATTAAATATTTATAATACATACACCTTGACCTCTTTTACAACAAACATTTGTAAAACCCACAATTTCATGTATTTTGCTTTGACTGGTGCAACATAACTAACCTTTTTCTAGGAGAGTGAACCAGGTCATTTCTGAGACATCCAAGGAAATGGGCATTTTTGAGGCATCCAAGGAAAGTTTGATGGTGTTTCTCCAGTCAGGTTTTGGAATGTCTACTAAGAAATTGACATAGCAGATGCAAAGTATTTAGCCACCAAACACTTTTGTTCAATTCGTTTTATAATTTCAGTTTATTGGTGTTTTTCATATTAAGAGAAACATCTTGGACAAAGGTAAAAATCAGTGCTGAGAAGAATAACAATTTTATAATTATATTAATGACCAAAAGTTTACTTTCTCTTTATACAACCATGTGAAATAAATTCCTGTGAATCTTTCATTAATTAATAATAATTAAATCAATTTTCATGTGGATTTTGAAGCAACTCATGGAAAAAATACTGTGTATAAGGTAGAATTTCCAGAGTGAGTTTGTTGTAAGGGTCAACGAATTATAAAATAATATTTTATGTATTAGATAAAGTTTTGTATGTACAATTCTTTAATTCATCAAAAATTCAGTGACACTGAGATAAATTTATTTGACAATTAAAAGCCAGAATCAATTTGTTTCACAAGAGGTCAATTTGGGGTTCTATGTCAATGCCACCATAATAGGAGCTACAAAATAACCTCCTGTGCAAAATAACCTCTACTGCAAAATAACCTTAATAAGGAAGTTTTTCTTCCCAGCATTGCAATAATTTTTTTATAGTCATTAAGTGTACTTTCAAATACTATAAGTAATAGTTGAAAAAAAATAATTCAGAAAACTTGATATGACTAATCTCTTTTGCTGTATCTTTATTGTTGAGATACTAATATGATACAACTAGCAGTTTTTAAAAAATGGCAGAAGATCAGGAGTAAAAAACAGAAAGGAAGCATGACTTATTCTTCCTATATTTCAACAAAATAAGAACTTTATCTCTGACAATTATTCGATGTCATTCATTAATAAAATTCTACTTCTCTTTTTAATGGTCTCCATTTTTTATGTGATTTGAAGCTCTTTTTAGGAATTTTAGAGTTTCTGTTAAATTGCTTCTACTGTTATTCTATATTACCCTTCATATCTCTGGAATACAGAGGTCTATTTTTCCTAATAATACTACTTTACACAGGTTTATTTATATGCTTATATTTAAAGTGATACATTTTTACATACTTTTACAATTCATCTTTTAAAAAATTTTTATTGGAGAAATTGTGGGTTTACAGAACAATCGTGCATAAATTACAGGATTCCCATACACCACCCCACCACCAAAAATGTGTATTGTTGTGAAACATTTGTTACAATTGATAATGGAATATTTTTAAAATTGTACTATTAACTGAAGTTTATGATTTATCTTGTTTCACAGTGTAGTGCAGTTCCACAGGTTTTTTTTAAAACTTTTATTCTCTTATCACAGATACAATCTAACATTTTCCCTTTTTACTCAAATTCAGATATGTATGATCAGTGCTGTTAATTGAGGTCACAGTATTGTGCTACCATCACTACCACCCATCATCAAAATATTTCCATCATTCCAAAGAAGAACCTTGTATATTTTAAGCCTTAGCTTCCCATTGCCTAGCCTTAACCTTGAGTAACCTATATTCTAGATGATGATTATGAGTTTGCTAATTCTAATTGTTTCACATCAGTGATACCATACAATATGCAACCTTTGGTGCTGATTTATTTCACTGAATATGATGTCTTCAAGGTTCATTCATGTTTTTGCATATATCAATACTTTGTTTTATAACTAAATAATATTTCATTTCTTGTATGTATACACCACGTTCTAATTATTCATTAGTCAGTTGATGGAAACTTGGTTTGCTTCCATCGTTTGTCAACTGTGAATAATGCTGCTATGGACTTCAGTGTGCAGATATCTACTCAAGTCCCTGCTTTCAATTATTTTGTATATATACCTAGTAGTTGGATTGCTGTGACATATGGTAGTTCTATACTTAACATTCTGAGGAACCACAATACTGTCTTCCACAGTGGCTGCACACTTTTAAAATGCCACCAGCAGTGAATGAGGGTTCCTATTTCTCTGCATCTTCTCCAACACTTGGAATATTATGTTTTTGTAATAGTAGCCATTCTAGTGGATGAGAAATGATATCTCATTGTGGTTTTAATTTTCATTTCCCTGAAAGCTAGTGATGTTGAACATCTATTCATCTACTCTTTAGTCATTTGTATATCCTCTTCGGAGAGATGTGCATTCAAGTCTTTTGCCCATTTTTTAATCGGATTGTTTTTTGTTGTTAAGTTGTTTTATATATTCTGGATATTAAACTGTTATCAGATATTCAGTTTCCAAACATGTTCTCCCACTGTGGAGGTTGTCATATTATTTTCATGGTAAAGTACATTGAGGAACAAAAGGTTTTAACTTTGATGAGCTCCCATTTATATATATATATATATATATTTTTTTTTTTCTCTCTCTCTCTTGTTGCTTGTGCTATGAGTTTAAAGTTGAAGAAACC
>JAQZBX010101914.1:0-11215 GCA_029593785.1 Cabassous unicinctus
AAAAAAAAAAAAAAACACCGTAGGGGGAAAAGTATATGTGCATAGTATTGAAGATAAGTTTTTATCAAATTAATATGATTGTTATAAATTTAGGATGTTAAATTTTATCCCACAGTAACTATTAGGAAAACAAATGTAAAATATAGACAGATAGAAAAGAGAAGGCACTCAATATGTTACAACAGAAAAAAAAGAAAATGAATGTAAAAGTAGGCTTTAATGGAAGGAAGGGACAAAAATGATATAATACTTATATGGGCTAAATAGCACAGAAGAATGCCCTGTATTATCAGTAGTGAATTTAAATATAAATGGATTAAACTCCCCAGTCAAAAGGCAGAGATTGGCAGAATGGATAAAAAAGCATGACCCAACTATATGCTGCCTGCAAAAGAATCACTCTAAAGTCAAATATACTAGTTGATTGAGGGTGAAAGGATGGAAAAATATATACCATAGAAGTAGTAACCAAGAAAATGCAGAAGTGGCTATATTAATATCAGATAAAATAGGCTTTATGTCAAAATCACTTATGAGGGACAAAGATGGTCATTATATACTGATAAAGAGGACAATTCAACTGGAAAATGTAACAGTTATAAATATATTTGTACACCTAACAGCACAGCCCCAAACTATATAGACAGATTTGAAGGGAGAAATTGATGGTTTTACAATTACAGTGGGAGACTTTAACACACCACTCTCAATAATGGATATAAAATCTAGTCAGAAGATCAATAAGGGAGTGCAGGAGTTAAATGATACACTAAACTAATTATAGCTAACAGACATATGTAGAACGCTGCAGCCAATGATAACAGAATACATGTTTTTCTCAAGTGCACAAGGATCATTCTCCAGAATTGAGCATATGATGTGTCACAAAAGAAGTGTCTTTAAATTAAAAAATAAAGAAATCATAAAATGTGTCTTCTCTGACGACAACAGAATGAAGCTAGAAATCAACAATAGAGAAAGAAATAGAAAAATTTTTAAAGTGTTAAAATGAAACAACATAATTTTAAACAATCAATGAGTTAAAAAGGAAATCAGAAGAGAAATTAGAAAACAAATTGAGGTGAATGAAAATGAAAATACAATGTACCCAAGCTTATGGGATGCAATGAAGCAGTGCTGAGAGGGAAATTTATAGCTCTAAATGCTTATATTTTAAAAAAAGTAATATTTCAAATCAGAGACCTAATTTCAAACCTGGGAAAACTAGAAAAAAAGAGAGCAAACTAACCCAAAGTGAGCAAAAGGAAGGAAACAATAAGATTAGAGTGGAGATAAATGAACTAGAAAACAACAACAACAAGACAATAGCAAAATAAGAAAAGACAAAAGCTGGCTCTTTAAAAAGTTAAATAACATCTAAAAACAGCAAAACAGACCAAGAAAAAAAGAGAGGATAAAAATAATGAAAATCAGAAATGCATTTCGGATCATTAAAATTGATACTATTGAAATATACGAGACTATAAAAGGATAATATGAACAACTGTTCACCAATAAATTTGATAACCTAGATAAAATGGACAAATTCTTAGAAACACACATACTACCTACATTGAATCAAGAAGAAATAGAAGCTCTCAACAAACCAATTACTAGCAAAGGGATTGAAACAGTAATCAAAAACCTCCCAACAAGTAAAAACCCAGGACCAGATGGCTTCTTAAGGGAATTCCACCAAAAATTTCCGGAAGACTTAACTCCAATTCTGCTCAAACTCTCCAAAAAAATTGAAGAGGAGGGTAGACTCCCTAACTCATTCAACAAGGCCAAAATCACCTTAGTACCAAAGCCAGATAAAAATACCAAAGGAAAAGAAAACTATATACTAGTATCTCTTATGAATACAGATGCAAAAATCCTCAGCAAAATACTAGCAAACTTAATCAAACAGCATACTAAAAGAATTACACGCTAAGATCAAGTGGGATTTATCCCTGGTATGCAAAAAGTACTCAATACAAGAAAATCAATTAATGTAACACACCACATTAACAGAATGAAGGGGGGAAAAAACATATGTTTTCATCTCAAAATTGTAGAAAAGGCATTTGACAAAATCCAGCACTCCTTGACGATAAAAAACACTTAGAACACTAGGAATGGAAGGAAAGTTCATCAACATGATAAAGCATATATATGAAAAGCCTATAGCTAACATCTTACTTAATGGTGAAAGACTGAAAACTTCCCTTCTAAGATCAGGAAAAAGACAAGGATGCCACTGCTATCACTGTTGTTCAACATTGCACTGGTAGTTTTCCCCAGAGCAATTAGGCATGAAAAAGAAAAGACATCTAAGTTGGAAAGGAAAAAATAAAAAATTCTCTGTTTGGAGATGATATGATACTACATACAGATAATCCTGAAAAATCCACAACAAATCTCCTAGAGCTAATAAGTGAATACAGAAAAGAATTGGTTTAGACGAACAACACTAAAAATGCAGTAGTGTTTCTATACACAAGCAATGGCAAGTTGGAAGTAGAAATCAAGAAAAAAAATCATTGATAATAGTAAATAAAAAAATAAATTATAAATGAATAAATCTAACCAAAAATGTAAAGGACTTGTATGCAGAAAACACAAAATTTTGCTAAAAGAAATTAAAAACCACCTCAATAAATGGAAGAATATTTTGTATTCATGGGTAGGAATACTAAATATTATTAAAGTGTCAATACTGCCCCAAACAATTTACAGATCAATGCATCCCAATCAAAATCCAACAGTCTCCCTTGCATAAATGGAAAGCCAATCATCAAATTCATATGCAGCATAAATTCTAAAGTAGGGTTAGCTGACAGGGCACAAAACTCCTGAGCTGTCTGCCCAACCTAAAGTGTCTGGATGTCTCCAGATCCCTCAGGAGCTCCACTATTTGAGGCAATATTTACTTTGGCAGTCAATGAGATCCTGCTGAGACATGCATAAGTGTAACCTCTGGAATGACCTCCCTTATCACTTTAAAGTCTCTTAAACATATAAGCTCCTTTGTCTTTACCTTTGCCCCCTTTTGATCAAGAACTTTTTGCAGTTGCATTGTTATTTGGCAATTGGTAGTAATCTCTCAGCACAGAAAGTCTCATCCCTGGGAGTCATGTCCCATGCTGGGGGGAAGGTAATGCATTTATATCCTGAGTTTGTCTTAGAGACAGGCCACATTTGAGCAACAAGGAGGCTCTCAGGAGGTAACTCTCAGGCACCCTATAATATTAGCCTAAGTTTCAATTTCATAAGTAAAGGTTCATAAGTACAGTCATCAACATCAAGGGCCCGTTAATGGCCCATCCTCCTTCGCTAGTCACTGCCCTTGTACTTGGAGTATTTTTCTGTTCCAATAGAGAATGTGGCAGATCTCCTCAGGATGGGAATTCAATATTCTTTTGGTTATTGTGTGAATATCCACCCACTGTGACAATGCTTCATGAATACCTAAACACATTCATATGCCTTATAGGTATGCCCCAGGTGAATGACCTCCCATGCAACCCCCATCACTGACACCCCATACCAGTGATCCTCCCCTGTCACAGTAGTAACCCTTCTCTGATACAAAAATTATTCAAAAATGAAGCCAACAAAGTAACTAAATACAATTAATAAGAAAATGAAATAATAATGATGTTTTAAAAATAACAAAATTTTTTTTTAAAAATTAAAATAAAAAAATAATAAAAAGTATAATATTAAAGAAAAATTGACATTATGTCTTTCCTCACTGTAAGAGCTCTTGCCTTGTATTTACAGTGACATTTTCTTCCATTTATTCCCCCAGTGTCTTATTTTTTTCATTTTATCTTCAAAGAAGCTTTAGGTTAGAGAAGAGTCATGTACAGAATATACATGTACTCCCATATATACAATATCCTCCCTCTTTCCCCTTTCCAGTATTTAATAGCATTTTCATGTGGATGATACATTTGTTACAATTGATGTACAAATATTGAAGTATTGCTACTAACCATGGACAATGATTAGCATTATAGTTTACAATTTGCCCCATACACTTTTATAAATTTTGATGAAATTTAACATGATGTGTATACATCATTACAGGATCATGTAGAACAATTCCATTGGCCCCCAAATGCCCCATGTTCCATCTATTCTATTCCTTCCACCCCCTCCCCTCAGGACCTATGGCAACCACCAAGCTTCACTCCTTAAAGAACAAAATTCATAGTTACTTGCAATAACATTGAGGGCTTGACATACTGGTCTGTCCTCCCATATTAGGCACTGCCTATGCTCTCGAAAGACTCCCACTGCTCCATTTAAGAATATAGTAGGACTCCCCTGGATGGGAATCCAAGACCTTCCCACTCATTATGTGGGTCTCCACCCACTGATACAAAACACTATGACAAAAAGAACAGTCACAGATTTCTTAGAAGCTTACCGCAGGTGGACCCTGTCCCGAAAGCCCCCCAATGTCTTCCACAATGGCTGCACCATTCTACATTTCCACCAGCAGTGGACAAGGGTTCCCATTCCTCCATTCCCTCTCCAAAACTTGTAGTCCTCTGTTTTTTTAATAGCTGCCAGGCTAATGTGTATAAGATGATATCTCATTGTAGCTTTGATTTGCATTTCCCTAATAACTAGTGATGTTGAGCATCTTTTCATGTGCATTTTAGCTTATTGTAATTCTTCTTTGGAGAAGTGTCTATTCAAATCACTTGCCCATATTTTAAATGGGTTCTTTGTCTTTTTATTTTCAAGGTATAGAGTTTATTTACATATATGCTGGATATTAGGCCCCTATCAGATATATGGTCACCAAATATTTTCTCCCATTGAGTAGGCTGCATTTTCACTTTCTTGACAAACTTCTTTGAGGTGCAAATGCTTTTAATTTTGAGGAGGTCCCATATATCTATTTTTCCTTTCATTGCTCATGCTTTGGGTCTAAATTTTATGAAACCATTTCCTAATATAAGATGGAACATAATGCAATGCTTACATTTAAAAAAAGAAATATTTCAAATCAGAGACCTAATTCAAACCTGGAAGAAATAGAAAAAAGAGAGCAAACTAACCCAAAGTGAGCAAAATGAAGGAAAAAAATAAGATTTGAATGGAGATAAATGAAATAGAAAACAACAACAACAAAAAAAAACAATAGAGAGAATCAACAAAACCACTCCTGTTTCTTTGGAAAGATCAATAACATCTACAAACATTTAGCTAGACAGATAAGAAAAAAAGAGGATAAAAATAATGAAAATCAGAAACTCAAAAGAGGGCATTAAAATTGATCCTATTGAAATATAAAGAACTATAAGAGGATACTATGAATAACTGTAAACCAATAAATAAGATTACAAACATGAAATGGATGGCACCAGCTCAAATACCTCACAGCTTTCAGGTTTTTGGAATGCCCAGTCCATCTGGTGCTTCAAATTTGGTACCACATCACTTAAGCAGCAAAGGAACAGCTAACCTTTCTCAACAAACTTCCAGATTTAATCCCATTATGATAATTTTAGCTTCAAATATCCAGACTGGTCATAATACTCCTACATCTAACAGTACACATGGAAATTCTGTTTATATTAGGCCTTACATTAGAACTCCTAGTTGTACAGCTCAACAGACACAGTAGCGTTCTGGCTTCATATCACAGTTCAATCCCTTGAACTCTCAGCAAATCTATCAACCTTCACAACCTGGATCCTGGACTGCATTTCATACATCTAATCCTCTACCACATACCTCAGCCCAGCAGCCCAGCAGTCCAGTCAGCAAGGTCACCAGACGTCCCATGTCTACATGCCTATCAGCTTAGCTACAACTCCACAACCACCAACAGTCCATCCACCTGGTAGTTTACAGTCTTCTGCCTATGGACAATATAACATTCAGAATAGTTCAACAAGACCTTAGGAAAAAAAAACAAATTGAAATTAAATTTGAACCCTCACAAAGAAACAATTGTTCAAAAATGGGTTTCTCTGGGCCTCAAACCCCGGAAGTTCTTCTTTGGAACAGCCAGAACTTAAATAGAAATCAGCCCACTGTTTACATAGCTACCAGCCCCCCAAATACCGATGAGGATATGTCTTGTAGTCAACCTAAGGTCTAAATTTCAGCTAATTCCACCACAGGTGATGACCAGGTCATGTGGAATCAGCCCAAATTCTTCATATTCTCTAAGACTAGAGCATCTGCTACTTCCAAGAATATAGTTGGGCAAGTGAGCATGGGCCCTGCCTTATTCACCAACATACCACCCAAAACTAGGCAGTACGCTCCAACTCCACAACTTCTCCTTGCATCTTGGCCACACCACCCAATACAAAGTACACTTTCAAGATTACAGTTTCTGCCAACAAACCTCTGGCAGTTTCTCCAGGGGTGGTGTACCCTACCTTTGAACTTACAAGTCTTCTAAACCATCCAAATCATTATGTAGAATGAGAAAGCATTCAGCACCTCAAAGACCCTGCTTTAGCAAATGTGGATAGAATAAGTGATGCAAGAAAGTAAGCATGGAATCTGATGATGCTGCCTACACACAAGCTGTGTGGTACACCAGAAGGCCAGAGTGGAATGACTACAAAGAGCATTTGAGATTCAAAAGAAAAGGTTGGATAAACTAAAACCTGAGTTCAATGAAATGGAAAATAATCTAACTCGGGGGCACCTGAAAAGATTGAAGTCCATATCTCAAGTAACTTCCCCAAAGAAATGCAGCAGTTGTGCTGTTGTAGTAGAAACTCCAGATTGATATTGACTGCTTAACCAAAGAAATAGATCTTTTTCAAGCCTGAGAACAAAATTTTAATCTCAGGAGTATTCATGACTTTTATGATAATATTGGATTTGTAGGTCCTGTTCCACCAAAACCCAAAGATCAAAAGTCCACCGTCAAAACACCAAAGAATCAAGACACAGGAGATAATGACCCTCAGTGGAATTGTACTGCCTTTATTTTTTTGAATCATCCAGCCTTAATCCTTTGTTAACAGTGTGAGATGCAAGGCATTTCTGAGCCAAAGACACTATCTTCTCTAAAACCACATTTAAAGTTCAAGAAACTAATCTGTCATTAGGAGAAAAGTTTCACTGCTCCATAGAATTTTGTGCAATTGAAGATGTGACAAGATGGTTTGCTGATGCTAAATGCCAGCCCCCAGAGCTCAGAATACTTCAGGATACTGTCATAAGCATTGAAATCAATTGCTTAAAAGGTCATCTGCTGAAGAGCTCAGCACCTGCCACCCAGCCATGTACAGTGTTACTAGAGTACCATGTTGGATCATTCTCAACAGCCTAGTGCTTAGGGGCTCAGAGTATCTTTCACCCCTCATGTCAGTACTGGATTTTGAAAGGAAGAAGGCATAAAATGACAGCTTTTTAAAAAAAAATTTATTGAAGTATATCCACTCGTACATAAACATATGTAAACAGTAAGTGTACAGTAATAATTGTGAACTTACAAAACAAACATACATGACATCATGTAAGATAGTTTTGTTTTTTAAAAAGCTTTCAGTGAAACACTACATACACCAAGAAAAGGAACAAAATGTAACTAAAAACTGTTTGTTGCCACATAGTTCCAATGAATATACAAATCTGTGGTACTCTTGATCTTATGTTTGTATTCCCTGAAGATGTTTCCACTCTGTGAAGCCAGCATCTAGAGTCTGAAGATGAAAAAGAAAGCAGCATTCATTGACTGTTTAAACATGCATTGAAATACCCCAAAGCTTTTCTTAATGTACATGTCTTTTAAGTCCGCTTTAAGTGATTTCTTCTCTTCTTTATTATTTTCTTATATTTCTATATTACAGTGTAATAATCTTTTGTTAACTAATTTTCTTGTTTCCTTTCAATGATTAAGCACAATCATTTTCCTTTTTAAACCTTACCTGACAGGAGCAATGTCTTAAAATGAAAAAGCATTAAAGAAATGAAACTATGCACAGAATAACTTTTCTCTACATATTCTGTGCTTGGCCCTCCTCAAGTGCCAGTGTTCCTTGAAGACATGCAAATGCTGCACAGTGGATTGCAGGAACGGTGACAGGAATTATGTCTATAGATGACACTATATACTGACTTTAGCGGTAGATGACAACATTGCTTTGTCTTCCACAAGGAAACTTAAAAAAAAAAATTTTCAACCTGCCAAAAGAGCAACAAGGTTAAGCTTGTTTCATCTGCCTGGTGTTCTGCAAACTTTCACAAGAGATATTATTGGAGAGATTCAGTTTAATCTCAGCAGCAGTATTATCTACAGCACACCCCCTCCACCCTTTTTTTTTTTGGCGAGAAGTTTAGATGCTTTACTGTTCAGGCAGTCAGTTTTTTAATCCTGACCTGGTGGCAATGTCAAATATATTTGAAAAAACAAGGCTAGTCATATTTAGAAAAATTTTAAAAAACTGGAAAAAAAGAAAAACCTGCAAACTTGAAAACTGAAGCAACCTCAAGCATCTCTTTATTTTGATGATATAATTTTATAAGGAAAATAAATATTCACATGATCAGGTATGTATATAACTAAATGAAATCAAGAAAAAGATATAACAGTATGCAATTAAAAAGACAGAATTATGAAATTATTTATCATTGCTTAGTTGGGGCTAAGGGAAGTGCTGAGTTGTAGCAAAAGTTAGAAGATAATGTTGACTGTCACCCACTGTCAGTGTTTACTGGATATTTTTAAAATAAGCAGGATCATCACAAGTGATGTCTAGGAATGTCAAAGCCTTGACTTGCAGGCTTTGTATTTTGTATAGGAGAAATATGACAATCCTAGTTAATTAGACAAGAGCCCCCAAAGCCCTTGCATTAGATGCATTTTGTTTAAAAAACAAAGCCTTGTTTTTCAGCTTCATTTGCAGTTCTATGTGAAGATTGATGTCAGTTTTTACTTGTTTTATCAATAAAACATAATTTGGAAACAAAAGAAAAGAACATGATAGTGGAACAATATCAGACATATAAACCAATGGACTCTAATTGAGAGCTCAGAAAACCACCCTCACATTTATAGCCAACTGTTTTTTGACAGGCTGGCAAAGATCACTCAATTGGGAAAACTAGCCTCTTCAACAAACAGTTCTGGGAAAACTGGATCTCCATTTGTAAGCATCAATTCAAAATGGATTAAAGACCTAAATATAAGACCTAGAACTCTCTAGCTCCTGAAAGAAAATATAGGTAGCATCTTAAAGACCTTGTGTTAGGCAACATTTTTTTGGACTTGATACCCTAAGCACAAGCAGCAAAAGACAAAATTAACAAATGAGACCTCACCAAAATTTTAAAAAATTCAGCCTCAAAGGACTTTATCAAGAAAGTAGAATAACAATCTACACAATAGGAGAAATTACTTGGAAACCATATATTCTATAAAAGATCAATTTATAAAGAAATATTTCAACTCTCAAGGAAAAGACAAACAACACAATTAAAAAATGGCCAAAAGACATGAACAGTTATCCCTCCAAAGAAGATATGCAAGTGAGTCTAAAACACATGAAAAGATGCTGAACATCATTAGCCATCAGGGAAATGGAAATAAAAACCACAATGAAATACCACTCCACTGCAATTAAAGAAATGCAAAATAACAAGTGTTGGAGAGGATGCAGAGAAATAGGAACATTCACTCAATCCTGGCTGCAATGCAAAATAGTGCAGTTGCTGTGGTTCCTCAGAAAGCTAAGTTTAGAAGTGCTATATGACCTGGCAATTCCACTACTAGGTATACTTCCAAAAGAATTGCAAGCAATTACTCCAATGGATATTTGCACACAGATCTTCATAGTGACATTATTCAAAATTGCCAAAAAATAGAAGCAACCCAAGTATACATCAATGAATAAACAAATAAATATAATGTGGTATACACAGGCAATGGAATATTTTTTAGTCATATAAAGGATTGAAGTTCTGATACATATGACAACATGGATGAACCTTGAAAACAACATGTTGAATGAAATAAGTTAGACACAAAAAGACAAATATTATATGATATCACTGTTTTGAAACAATTAGAATAAGCAAATCCATAGAATCAGAATATAGAATATAGGTTATGAGAGTATGGGGTGAGGATAGGGAATGGGAACTTAAGACCTAAAATGCACTGGGGTCCTATTTGGAAAGATGGTAATATTTTGGCAACAGATGGTGGTGATGGTATGTAAATTGTTATGCAATTTACAGCACTAAAGTATGTATCTGAACATGATTAATAGAAGAAATGTTAGATTGTATATATTGTAACTAAATAAAAATTTTGAAAACTCCATACCAATACAGTAAACAGTGAACCCTAAGTTAAAACATAGACTTCAGTTAATAGCACAATTATAAAATTGTACTATCATCAGTTGTAACAAATGTTCCACATCACTGCAAGTTGTTGGTGATGGGGTGATGAATGGGAATCCTGTATTTTATGTATGACTTTTCTGTAAACCCACAAGTTCTCTAATAAAGAAAAAAATAGATCCATTTATTTTGAGTGTTGTCCTCACGTATATTTTCATCAAATATTCTGCCAATAAAATTTTGTAACCTTAAAAGAAATGATAATGTCATTGTTTTGTTGAGTAGCATTCTTTCTGATGGGATGGTCTTTCCTCTGATCCATCCTCAAGAAATCTAGGTCATACCATACTATACACACAGACACTCTAATAAAAAGTTTACATGCTTACGCAGTGCACAACCATGGGTTGTTCTGTTCATTAAGAAATATCTAAATACTCCCCAGAAAAACACTATATTAAACCAAATCAAACAGAAATTTGAATAACTAGTCAGAACTAATTAACTTTGGAATAGACAGAACCCCAATATTCCTGAGGTTCCCATGGTTCCAGGAGAAAGTTAAGTAAGATATGGGAATGGCCCTTAGTAGTAAAACACCAATTGAGGACTTCTTGGCACTGATGACATACATTGCTTATATTATGTTTTTTTTCCTGAGCCTAACCCTGACTGTCAAGCAGGAATACACAGTCAGAAAAGTGCTGTGTGGAAGTAATGCAGTATTTTTATTGAGGTGAGATAAGTGCCTGAAATAAGAGAAATGTCTGGAGATATGGGAACAAAGTCACAAGGTTGAGAATTGGTTATGTGCTTTATGAGATGTAGGTATAAGGAGTCATTGGAGTAACAGTGACTCCTTGATTAAAAAAAAAAAACAAAAAAAACAGAAAGA
>JAQZBX010101915.1:0-11217 GCA_029593785.1 Cabassous unicinctus
GGGGAGACAAATCTGGCACTGTGTGTGAAGCTGGATGTAATCTCCATATGGCTAATAAGGCATTGATTATAGTAGAAATAAACTTAATTAGAATTGTTAAGATATATGTTCCCACTAAAAGGATACTGGAGCAAAAGGCCAAGTGTCTCCAAAGGCTGCATCTTCCTGAAGATGGTGGGCTTTGTCTTGCAGGTTTTGAATGCTGTTTAGGACTATTTCAGAGTGATTTACATAGAGACAGCACTCGTCTTTAAGGAATAGACATGTTCCTCCCTGTACTGCTGTTAACATGTTAAGTGCCCTGCAATTTTGCAACACCACAGCAGCAAGAAAGCCCATTTTCTGTCTATGATCTTCTAAGGAAAGACTAGTTTCTTTTATGCTATTACCTCTAGAGTCTCCACTGTTTCACTGGCCTGGTGCATAGTACCCTTTGGTGCTATGAAAAAGAGCCAGTCTTTGGGCAATGTCAATTGTACACCTGGCCATATCTAGCTATTGCTGGTTGCTGAAGGAGTCTAAAACTGCAACATACTCTCCATCCACTTCAGGAGCATAACCAGAGATGTAGTAGACACTTTTTTTATTTTAGGTGTCAGTGACCAACCTAGACAATAACTAAAATGGAAAGGCAAAATGCAGTGCATTGAAGGACTGGTTTGAATGCACAAGAGGGTTTGATGATACAAAAGTCAATCTCTTTTAATTTTCATATACTTTCTAAATACTTCCAATGCAATGTATGACATATCAAATGAACTTAACTTTTTAGTACTTTGCATTTTATTTCTACACCTTTACCATGATGATGTTAATTTCCAGGTATTTTACTGGAAATTAATGGAAAAAGAAAACTACTTTTTCCGTTATTTTATGAAAATCTAAGATTCCCAATGGAATCAAGATTATGTTTCCTTACCACCATTTTAATATGCAGATTTGGTGGCCTCCAACAGGTTCTCTTGTTATGAAGTTACTTTTTGCTGTTTCTTGAATAATTATAATTGCTTTATTTGTTATTGCTGTTCTGATATGTGAATATTTACACTCAAATAGGCAGACACAAACAGAGTTAGACACAATAACACAAAACTCACTGTTTCTTATAATTTTCATTCTCTTACAAAACAAGTTTAACTGTAAGATAATATTCAAAAAATCTCTTTGAAGGCCATTTCTAATTCATCTATTTTGCACTGTGACCATGCAGTTTTGCAGAAGAATTTTGTTCTCTAATTATTACCTATAACTAAAATGTCTTCAATGCTTTAAAGTACAATTTGCAACATTTTCTTATTTCTGATTTTGACTTTAACAGACCTTGGATGAGAAGTTCTACTTCCAGTATATACTCACTGAGGTCATTGAAGCCTCAGGGAAACTGTTTCTCTGAGTTCTTTTACAAACCCTAACACTAGAGGTGGGAGGCCTTCCCTACTTCCCAGTCCTCAAAAATAACAGGACCCTGGCAGAAGCCATACTGGAAGAGTGAACATTCAAACTTGAGGATTGAGAATTCCACCAGACAGCAATTTCATCCACACTTGGAACCAGGAGCGAAAGTAGGGATATTGGCACCTGTGGAAGGACAGGAGACAAGGGTGTCTTAAATTTGCCTTCCCCTGAACTGAAGGGGGTAGAAGTTGTCAGGCTACAGACTGGAGAATAGAATAGTTACCATCAGTAAGGTGAAGCTGGCCCTGAGCTGTCCATAAACAAAGTCAAACTCAGCTTATAAATATCATCACAATAACTAGCATAGTAATTTCAGTTATTATCCTTCAGCTGTTTTATACTATAAAGTCATCTACATAATGATCTTAACTTTTAGTTACAGTTTCTATAAGTTTTTGCTTTTAAAAAATGGACACTTTTATTAACTAAGCCACAAGAACTTTATTAGTAAAAACATTCCATGTTTCTCTGCTTTTTAGCAGTTGAACCAAGTCCACTTGCGATTTATACATCAAATACAATTGCAAGACAGTATTGGTATTTAAAGACTCGTTTTTAGGTTACTTTCCACCCCACCATTATCCAATTTGTAAAATGAAAATGCCAAATCTGATTTCCTAGATGTAAGCAGACTAACAACGCTTAACAGAATTTAAAGTTAAATACAAAGTTAAACACAGAATAAAACAGAAAGAGAGAATTTTGTACCCTTAAAATTTTATAAGAACTTTTTAATAATTGATGGCATATAAGGAGGTTTCTTATTTTCCAGATGAGAGGTTTAGTAAATGGCCTAGATTTTGATTCCCATTCACACCCCTTATTAAGCACAACCGAGTTTAAACCTGAGAAGGCTGTTTTTCAAAGGAAGTTAATGGAAGTTTGAGGCGCATTTCATCATCTCTTTAAGGAGATGTGACCACATGATCTCTGGCCCTCCGAGTGCAGCAGAGCCATGGCACCCACGTTGGCCCTGCATGCCGTTATTTTCTCACCCTGTCCCAGACGAGGAAGCCTGATGTGGCCATAAGACAGCAGGCTGGCAAAGGTACAGACATGTGCAGGGAGGCACATATGCAAGCCGCCCAAGCTGCCACCATCAGGAGAGGGGTGGCAGGACAAGGCAGTGGCAACCAGCTCTGGGAGCTGGGGTAACTGCTCAAAAAGCGAGGGATTTATGGTTTACATGCAACATCCAGGCTGGAAGAAGTGGCTCTTCTGCACTCAGGGCTTGACCCAGGACTGCCTGTCTTGGCAGGTTCCAACTTTGAGCCCCTGCCCTGTGTCCTTCCCCTCCCAGCCAGGGTCAAGTCTAACAAGCCTGGGCACATGGATCAGACAGGCACAGGTCCCATGCCCCACCCCCCACCCTCAGCTGGGGATTATGTACTGTGGAGGCCTGTAGGGGAATCCACTGAAAATGGATAACCAGAAGAAGGCATTAAACAGGCTGTAATTTATAGTTTAGACTTACCACTACCTTCTTCTCTTGGCTGGTGCATCAACATATGTTGCCAGATTTCCTCTAGGTTCTTGGCTATGTTACATAAAATAATTTAAGAACATAGCAGTTTTTTAGGCCAGCAGTTTATTAAAGAAATGAAAGGCACTTGTTTTCACTCACAATCAAAGTCAAACACTGGTTTCACCAGGAGGAGAAAATAAAAGATTAAGGGTTCCCAAGTATACTCGTGGGCTGGTCCAGGCAGAGAAGGAGGAAAAAACAAAGGATGATTTAGCGTCTGCATTTGGTTTTTAAACCATTAATTATTCCTCCTACTTTCTAATGTTTGGTGGAGGGGTCTCAGTATTTGTTGTTTTGATTGATTACCCCACCCATCAATTCTCCCAAGGGAGTCCAATGATAAGGTCCCTTGAGTGTATCTGGGGCTTTTCCTTGATCCCAGATGATCAAGGAAAGTTCTCTTGGGTTCTTCCAGCAGCTTTCTGGTGGGGATCTTTCTTTCAGAGAAAGTATAAAACATCAATGAGAAAACGGGTAACACTTTCCAAATTATTTTGGAAATCTCCTAGACTAACTATCCAACTTCATCACTCTCAACTCCAGCTTTCCATCCAATATCAGATGTCAATTTTGTCAGGTTCTCTGAGACTTTAAAACAAGGGTTGACTTTCTTACAGTTTTCAATAATACATTAATCATTCTCTTCTAAGGCTTCAGGAAAAGTACTGTTAGCATCCATATTTCTATGAAAAGACTCCTCAATGGATTCTAGGTTTTACCTATCAAGAAGCTCACAATTCTTCTAGCTTCTGTCCAATACCCAACTGCAAAACCATTTCCACATTTTTGGTATTTGCAACAGTGGCACCCCATGTCTGGTAAAAGCTCCATTTTAGTTTCCTAAGCTGCTAAAAGCAAATACCATATTTGGGTTCCGCTTAAACAATGGGTATTTATTATTCATGGTCTTGAGGCCAAGAAATTGAACAAATAATGCCTTCATCAAGGCTATGCTTTCCTCCCATAGACTTCTATGGCTGGGTGCCAGTGATCCTGGCTCTTAATCACATGACAAGACACATGGTGGCATCTGCTGGTATCACCATCCTCTTCTAGGTTTCATTGATTTCAGCTTCTTGCTTCCGTGGGTTTCTCTCTCTGTGTCTGACTTTCATTCTCTTAATCCAATAATAGGATTAAGAGCTATTCTGAAAAGACTTAACTCAAATAACTTCATCAAAATATCCTACTTACAATGGATTTATACCCACAGGAAAGCAGTAGATTTACGAATGTGTTTCTCTGGAGTACATACAACTTCAAACAACAGAAGACTACTTCTTCACTAGTAAATCACTTGTATAAATAAAGATACTTAAATATTATAATTTTATAAATACTTTCCTATAAAACAAACATTCAAATTTTAGTTTAGAATATTAAGTTTAGATCTGGAGATATGGTAATGGAGACAGCTGTTTATATTTGTATGTATTCAATATTATGTTTTCCATATTAGTTCTGAACAACCCAATCCCACTCCATCTATTGAGACCTGATTAATCATTCTTATGAATTTTTTTTTAATTTTACCTTACCCTTTCTATTTATCCTCTATAAAGTAAGTGAAGAGTTTAATCACATATATAATGAGTTGGCATAATTAAATATATTTGTTAATAATCATATGAGATTAGATATGCTTTTATGTCATCACATATTTTGCTATATCTTTAGTTTCACAGACAGTGCCTTAACAAATTAAATATGAAATTTAATTTTCTGATTTATATAATGAAATGTGAAATATATAAATATTATGATACTGAATTCAAGCAGTTTATGTATTTGGTGATGAAAAAAGGAAATCCAAAAATATTATCTAAGATATGTATAAATCAAAATGATATGTATTCCATATAGAAAGTGCAAAAAGACAGAACTAAGAAAACTTTGAGTTTTGCCCCCTTAACTGCATGATAGACTATTTCCCTACTATTTTTCAGAGCACTCTTCTTTCCCTTGGTCTTTTTCATCATTATTTCAACAACTCTATTCTGAATGGAATATTTTTAAGAGATAAACGTTGCTCCTGGCTGCAGGTCTATTTTTTTATGGTTGTCTTCATTTCAATATTATTTTCATATATTTTTCTGAGTAAATGTTCCTGTCATGTCTTCCAATTATGAAATGACAACCTCTAAATGGTCAAAATTTTAACTTCTGTATATTTTTAAATTTACTTCAATTTATATAACTCTATAACATAAACCTCCATGTCAACTTGTAGCTAAATACATGACCAAAATTACCCCCTCTCTGATAGACAAGTAAGATTCCTTAAATATATTCTGGTTTTTAATATTGGCATACACTCTTGCCTGATTAATACAAAACAGCTTGGACACTTGCCTAAGAGCAAGTAACCTAAGTTACTTTGATATAATTAGCAAAATGAGAAGTAAATAGTTCATATAAATCATAAGTTATTTAAGAAATGGGAATTTGCAAACAAGTTTTATTCTTTAATGCATTATCTGTTGTTTAAAAAGTGAGGAAAAGGCACGGGGTTTTTCACTTAGGAAAAAGCAAAAATAACTTAAATACATGGGAAAAAATAATAAATTTTGAAATCTACTAGGCAAGAGACTATTAAAAATGAAGACACTTACTGAATACTTAGGTAATGGGGGCAATGCAGAGATTCCTGAGTGTTAAAGAAGACATGATCAGGGTGGTCATTCTAATTAACTACAGATCTGCATAAAATGGAATGAATCCTGAGGCTCATTCACATTTGATTAAAAGGAGTCCTAATGTTCTTGATTAGGAAAGAATTTTAATTTATATCTATTAGGATCTTGGGGTCCTAGTGTTACTCAAAGTTTAGCATTTTTTTTCCTATTTCATTAGATTATAGCATATTGTGATGAAATATAAATAGCTAATTTTATTATCTTCTAGGCAATTGCTACATAACATATGTTTCTTCCCTTTACAAATTTTCTAATAGTTTTCCATTTTATTGGGTTTGGTAGGATGACCACAAACTGGATAGACAAATTATTGCTTGTTTAGGTGAATAAACCATATTGGTGTCATTCTCAAGGGATTCCACTGTGTGCTTTTCAAGGCATACTATATCTTTTTGATGTAGAGTCATCTGATGCATGAACAAATATAATGGATTCTTTGACACACTATTTAAGATCCTATGAATACCTGACAACAATAATTTGGACCAAGAAACATAACGAATGTTTATAGAAGTTCTCTAACTAATCCCCCTTTGGGTAAATCCCCAATGTTATGAAAGATTCCCTGGACTGGTTTCCTCTAAATTTTTTTTTGTTTGTTTTTACTCTTTTAAAAAAAAACTATCTAATAACTTAGATGGAGTGTCAACCCATCTAAGAGCTCTAATGGTGTGCTGCAATCTAGTACACCAGCTGGTTTCTTGCTTTGAAATAATGGTCATACCTCATGTAAAATCTTATCCTCCTGGACCCGGCACACTAGTGAAAATCTTGAATTATAATGTCCCCCATGGGGACCTACTGTTATGCCTAATTTAGTTTATTTGCACACTCAATAAGACTTTAGAGGCTCTAAAACTAAGAACTCAACCAAGATATTTATTTTCAACAGTATTTGTAAGCTTCCAAATGTATAACAAATTCTAAAATCGCCTGCCTTCAAGAAACAAATGCTAAATTCACACACACATGCACACAAAACAAGATGTACCTCAGTGCATTTTCACAGTTGAAAAATTATGCTGAACTTTTGTCTCTTACTTTAAAAACCCTCCTTGAACACTACCTGTCATCCTTTTCTACACCTTAGATTATCATAACTCCTTTTCTATAGTGAACCAGTAGGTTTTGCAAAATAATTCAACATTATCATTCAGGCTCATGAGCTTGGATAATCAGGCCTCTATCAGATAAATAATTTTCATAATTGTTAGTGGATGTTATGTCAAAATCCAGATAGACAAAGCTGATTGGAAAGATCTATTAAATGCCTTTTCAAAATGAAATGCTAGTGACTAACTGAAGCATTTAAGTTCACTAGGAAACTTCAAAATGTCATAAGATCATACCTGAAAAGTTGCAACAAATTATCAATTGGAGAGCAAATCAACAATGTACCCAGACACCAAATGAGCCTGTATATGAATATAATGACAGACTCAAATAACCCTTAAATAATTCTCAGATCTTTACATTTTAACTAAGAAACCTATACCTTATTTAAATCTACTTTTTAAAATAGTCTTTCAAAAAAACTAAGCATCATTCTAAATTGGCAACAACTAAAATGGGCTACTATGGAAGCTAAAGATTTGTAAGTCTTTCATCAATAATCACATGTTTAAAAAGCTGAGGGAAAGAAATCTTCCCAAGCTAAAACAGTGCAAATACAATTAGCAGAAACTATAAATTTTCAAATACAGCAGCTACATAGTCTCCTGTGAACAATTTAGGCATCAAGGTTCAGGGCACTACAACTTGGACTTCCTGTAAACAATCTGGATGATGGAAAAGAGACTGCTCCAAACTAACATAAAATAGCCTGATGCGCTTTGCCTTCTAATAAAGCAATGTGCCTTTCAATGTGAGTGCTAAGGCTGCTCTAGGGGTACAGTGGAGGTTTTTCCAATTGCCTATGTTACATATTTAGGAAAAATAGATCTGATAATTAGAAATGAGGGTGTAGCAGTTTGCCATTATTTATGAATTCCAAAAATTGATATTGCATTATTTTTGAAAACTGGTCTGTTTCTCTGGGTGTGATTAAATTATGATTAGTTCTTTGATTGGGCCATGTCAGTAAGACATTGAGTTTGGTGGTTTGAAGCTCTATGTATTCCAGAAAAAAATGTTTAAATTTAGTCCATTCCTGGAATATGAACTAATTGTAAATAGGGTCCTTGATGAGCCTCCTTCATTTAAGATATGACCTACCTCAATCAGGATATGTCTTAATACTATTAAAAGAATCCATTATATGTAGACTGAATTCAGACAGAGGGAGACAAAAGCCACAAGAAGCAAGAAATTGAAACAGAACCCAGAATAGATCAGGAGATTATGCGATGTGCCTTGCAATGTGACAAAGATCCAAGGAGAGCTAGCAGCCACCCCCAGAATGCCATAGTCTTAGGGGATATAGCATTTCCTTAATGATGTTTTGAACTGGACCAAACTATAAGTTAATAAATACCCCTTGTTTAAGCCAACCCATTTCATGGTATTTCTTGAGTAGCCTAGGAACCTAAAACAATGGAAATTAAGAGCAGAGTTTTAGCTCCACTTCTTTATAAACCAGGAGCTAAGCATGCTAAAAGCAGATCAAAAGTATAGATCCTATCTCCAGTCTAAAGATCCCACAAAATTGTGTAGTCTAATCAAAGTTCCTCAATTTCATGATGTTTACAATTTATGATCCAGGTCATTTAGTAATGTCAAATACTCAGAAATTTCTGTTGGGATTTAATTACAATATTTGTTGCATAATATAAATATAAAACCTATCAGCTACCAGATGCAAACTGGACAGGATATTGTGTTTCCAAATATAGATATATTTCACATGTTTCAGCTCAAGAGACCAAAATTATATTTAGAGTTTTACTGTTTCAAACTATGACCTGTCCAATTTTATGCAGTTATTGTAAGATATATTTTATATTTGTTAATATAATTATTTAGTTCATCTGTGCAACTCTAAACCATAGAATAATTTATTTTCCCAACTAATCACAGGTTTTAAATGCGTGTATTGAAGAAGATTTAGGAAAGAAAATAGTGGTCTAGAATTATCTTTCAGTAGCAAATTATTGGTTCTTATAGCAAGGTCCAGTTTTTCTTCTTCTTGAATTAAGTTATCTAAAGATATTTTTTCATGAGAGGGGGAAATGATGGTCTGAAATGGACTCTAGATGTTCTCAGGGATTACATTAAATACAGCCATCAATTTAGTGAAACATAATTTCCTGACTAGTTTTCAATCCACATTCTCTCTCTCTCTTTGCTGTTTTTATGACATCATATCCCTTCAGATATCAAAAAAATTACTCAATGCAAAATATTGCCTAAAAATAACTCTGTATGCAAAGCAATTTCATGCTAGAAAAATGTATTATCTCATGGTTTTTTGAGTCAGGATACCAGGAGCACCTTAGCCAAATTCCTTTGACCCAAAGCTTTTCATTATCTTGCTTAAAACTTTCAAACAAGAATACAATCTCATCTGAAGCCTCAAATGGAGCTGGAGAAAAGGGTCCAAATCAAAGCTCACTCATGTTGTTTTCATCAGAGTCCAGGAACTTAAACCTGACCTCATCCAAATGATGACTTCAAAACCTAGCTTCTGGATACCCTCAGGGCTTGCATGTGATAGAGTGATAGAAAGCACATAACAAGGTATCTAGCAGGGAAACCAGGGTGTTTTTATCACCTAATATCAAAAGTGATATCCAATTGCTTATATATTGTTCCAATTGTTAAAACTGAAAACTGAAATCCAACCACTCAAGTGTGGGCAATAACTCAAGAGTGTGAATACCAGCATCTGAGGCTTTCTGGGTGTCTGTGAGAGCTTACATACCATACTCTCCTTGAAATAACCCAAAATTCAAAATTTACAGAAAAAAATTTGAACAGATTTCCAGACATTAGATACCAGGCAGTGAAGGACAGAGACCCCCTGAAAGATAGAAAATTAATAAAGGAAACCCCATTTATTATTGTCACACTTGACAGCATTGAAAGAATTTTCTGGTGGAACACATGAAAGAGGATATGAGATGTAGTCTAGTGAATTACCTGAGTTGAGATGGCAGATTGGAGATTCAGAACAAGATAACTAATGTTTATGTAACAGAGTGCCAGAGAAGATCTTGATAGAAAAAAACAAAAAACAAAAAGCTTGGAAATCTGTAGAGTAGTAACATCAAGTTTTCAGCACAGGACTGTTCTGAACACACATGTGAGGAAACTGTTCAAGGTTAATCCAGGAACTATCCTAAAGTATTTGTGTGAACAGTGCCAGGTACTCACACAGGCATGAAAAATGTGCCTGGACTGAGAGGTGAGTGGAACACATCATGATACTAAAACCATTCAGGAGGGTCTTGCCTCAGTCAAAGGGAAAAATTAGGCCTAGAATAAACACTGCTAGGGTCCCACACAAAATTTTAAAGGAATATTTTATAAGATTAAACTATTTACAAATATCTTACCTGTGAATCTGAGTTAAACCAAAGTATATCTGTAGTAATAAATATATATATAAGTAAAAACATAAAACGTGCAAATCTGGCTTGCAATCAAGGATTACCACACACACACAGACACAAACAGGAAAATCAAATGTGATGAAGATAAAAATCAATCAAGATTGAGGTAAAATGGCTTTGGTTTAGGAGGGCACTTGCTGAGAGCTCCATGAGGACGACGGATTGTGGACAGGGTCCTGCCTGGGGGTATTTGCTGTGGGTGCACTGAACGAGAAGCTTGGGACATCTATCTGCGCAGATCGACAGCATGGACTGATCGGTAGAGATTCATGAGTTTTAAGCCTGCCTGTGGTGGTTAACACAGACGGCTGAGCCCCACCCTTAGAAAAAAAACAAAAAAGCTGGTTTGAGCCGCAACTCCCGCCCGGCAACCGGGAGACAGGGCCCGGTGGGAGGGAGTGTTCTCTGAGAGTAGGAGGGCTCTGACAAAGGGGTAAGAGAGCTTTCCTTTCTGTGGATTTGGCTGCCTGGAACCCCTTGCAGCTTGGGGGAATGAAATAGCTGGATTGAATCAACACCTGGCAGAGGAGAGGGGTTAACCTGCTGAGGAAGTTAATTTACCTAGCTGCCCAGGGATAAGCCCCAAACCCGCCAAGCCTGGGAAAGGGAGCACTTTCTGGGAGAGGGAGGTTTCTGACAGAAGGCAGATAGTGGATTCTTTACCATTGATTTGGCTGCCTGTACCCCCTCATAGCTTTGGAGAGCAGATAAGCTGGCTTGAAGCAGCGCCAGGCTGAGGGGAAAGGCAAATCTGCTGAGGAAACCTGATTTACCCAGCAGACCGGTAACACTGAGGCTTGGCTCCAGAAGGGGTGGAATCGGCTTTTTTTATCATTCTGCACTAACTAGCATCAGAGCTTCAGCTCCCTTGGGGAGGCCAGGAAGTGGGAAGTGCTTGATTAGTTTCCACAAGCCTAGTTAGGGTCCCCTCAGTGAAGGGGGTGGTCTAGAAGAGGACTTATTTTGGGTCCTATATTTCACCAAAAAAAAA
>JAQZBX010101916.1:0-11207 GCA_029593785.1 Cabassous unicinctus
AGATTTAGAATTAAGATAAAGGTCTAAAAGCACAAAACAAACTAATAGTAAAGCCAGGATTCAATTTGGAGCCTGTCTCATCCCACTATACCTTGCTGCTTCCATGTCAGATACCATAGAAGGCCATCTCTCTGTGTACTATTTGCAAAGAGTGAAGACTTAAAAGGCAATATTGTATGACTTCTATTATATGAAATACTTAGAATAGGCAAATTCATAGAGACAAAGCAGAATAGTAGTTACAGGAGTTGAAGGAAGAGGGAATGAGGAATTATTACTAAATGAGGATGAATTTTTATTTGGATGATGAAAATAGTCTGGAAATAGTGGAGAAAGTTACACACTATTGTCAATGTACTTAATGTCAAAGAATTCTCCACTTAGAAAGGTTAAAATGATTTTTATGTTTATATATATATATATGTTTTAAAAAGGCAATGAAAAGAATTCCAACTATGTATTTTTTCATTCCTCTAATAAATAATATTAAATACCTACTTTTTGCCAGGTCCAGTGATGAATATTGAGAATACAGTGGTGAAGGAAACACACATGAGCACTGCTCATATGGGGTTTATAGTCTTTATTATTTTAGTTTTTGAACCTGAGCCTTCTGAAAACAAAAGTTGAAAAGAAACTAGACTCAGTGTAGACTTAGAAATATCTAGTCTGTCCCTTACTGGCTGGTGGAACAGGCTAAATGGTAGTTATGCTGAATCGCAGGTGTCTCCTCTATAAAATAGAGATAAAAACTGAACGATCCACCTCAAGGAAGTATTGTGAAAACTAAATAATATAATGCGTGTAAAAGTACCGTGAACATTCAAAGATCAACAGATACTATGATACATTTCTACCTACATACATATAGGAATATCAGTCTGCTTACTAAGGAAGAAACCCTACATTTTTAGCTTATGAAAATAACAATGATGTGACATGATGCCAACAGCTTTTACCAGATTGGGAAATTTTGAGGCTCTAACTCATGTAGAAATATAGGTAATATATTGGAAAAGGAATTTCAGAAAAGAATCATTCATTCATGATTTCAATTATTTGATATTTGATTATTTGATATTTGATCTATAGTAGCAATCAAGCTTGGAGCCTCATAAAAAGGACTTTGGATTTTTTTTAATGACTATTTTTCACTTTGTGGATTTAGATTTGACTAGAAATAATATCAAACTATTACCACTAACTATGGTCTATTGCATACATTTGATACATATTTTCCATACCCCCCATTATTAACACAGTACATCTTTGTCATTTATGCAAGAATATTACAGTATTGCTGTTAACTATAGCCCATAGGTTACATTAATTGCATTTTTCCCATGTTTCTCCACATTCTTACCACCTTATAATAGTGATACACATTTGTTTTACTTCATAGAAGGGCATTTTTGTATTTGTACTATTAACCACAATTCTCATACACCTTCTCTGGGTTTACTATGTTATTCAGGCCCTAGATTATTCTGTAGCTTTGTTTCATTTGACATTTACATCCCCAGACTACCCTTTTCAGCCACAATCCCATTTATAGACCAGCTGTGTTAGTTCTACTCACCATAATGTGTTGCCATCAACTCTATCTATTCCCACACTTTTACAGTCAAGTTAATTAAAACTTCTACATACATTAAGCATCAGTACACTTTCCCAGCCCTCCTTTTACCTCTTAATAACCTTTACTCTAAGTTTTAACTCCATGCCTGTATTCTTCCTATTCAGTTCATATTAGTGAGACCCTGCAATATTTGTCCTTTTGTGCCTGGCTTATTTCACTTAACATAATGTCTTCAAGGTTCATCCATGTAATCATATGTAACCAAATTTCATTTCTTCTTACAGCAACATAGTATTCCATTGTATGTATATACCACATTTTGTTTACCCACTCATTGGTTGATGGACACTTGGTTGGTTTCCACCTTTTGGCAACTGTGAATAACATTGCCAAAAGGTGGAAATAACGAGGCTATGAACATCATTGTGCAAATATCTGCCCACATCAGAGTTTTCAGTTCTTCTGGATATATTCCTAGTAGAGGAATTGCTGGATCATATGGCACTTCTATATTTAGATTCCTTAGGAACCTCCAAACTGTCTTCCACAGAGGCTGCACCATTTTACATTCCCACCAACAGTGAAGGAATGTTCCTATTTCTCCACATCCTTTCCTGTACTTATTACTATTTTTTAAATAATGGCCATTCTATGCTGTGTGAGATGATATCTTATTGTCGTTTTGATTTGCATTTCCTTAATAACTAGTGATATTGAACATTTTTTCATGTGCTTTGTGGCCATTTTTATTTCCCCTTTGGAGATATGTCTATTTAAGTTTTTTGACAGGTTTTGATTTTTTTTATTTTTATTTTGGCCTAAAGGCAGAGAAGAAGGGTCACAGTCAAACCTGCTCTTAAGAAACATCTGAATGGCTTTGTGGTGAACAATGGGTTGGTAAAGTTAAGCTAGGAAACTGATTCAAAGGACGTTGAAATTTCTAAGCTAGATTTTGCTGAGTTATCATAGTCCATGACTGAAAATAAGTAAGTAGCATAAATATATAATAGGAGCCAAGTAAATAGAATGCCAAAGAAATTAAACATGAATTGAAAAGCTAGAGGAGTACTAAGCATTGTAGAGGAAGGTCACAGAGACAAATAATGTTGTTTTCTTAGGCCCAAGCTTTCAGACTTACAAGTTTGATTGGAATATTCTCTTCTTTCACCTCTCTCACCAACCTCAAGGCTTCCCAATTATCCTTTTTATTCAGACTGGGAAAAAATGTGATTGCTGCTCTTTCAGTAAGTGAAATGCAAGCACCACCTGTGGGATGTTGAAGGCCAATTGGGTACAGTATTTACTTAGTGGGGGACAGAGGTCTTATCTGACTGAGAATTCATTTGCAGTTATCAACTCTGTCCTTGTCACTGCATCACATAGCACTCTGGGTATCTCCTTTCTGCACACATTGCTGCTTTAGACAAGGTACTTTTTGTATCCCACAGGAAGATAGATTTATTCATTTCAGTGGTATCATAATACTGAACAGCTGGTCACTGCTTCTCACTATCTCACATCTCACACACTTATGTTTTGTCAGCCACAAATCCCATAGAGAAAAACTGTGAAAACAGAGGAAATATGTTGTAAAAGCTACTAAGCTGATGAACAAAACATATAGAACCTCTGGACATAAGTGAAAAATCTAACAATTCATTTTTCTTGACTTTTCCAAACTAAAACCTTTTTAAAAAGTTGATATAAAACCCTCATGTTTGAATGATTTGTCCCATATTGTCATAATTTGACAGCTATCAATCTAACATGTTCAAATTAATCTGATTTATATTCTTATTTATATTCAAGATAAACAAAAATGGTGCACAATATTAGTGAGATCAATTATGCAGCAAGATCATGGAAGATGAATAAACAATTCAAAATTCACAAAGCAGTTTAACAATTGCTATGCTTAAAAGAGGGTCTCTCAAATCCTGGACAAATTGCCAACTCCTAGACCAGGTTTAAAGGCTCTATTTAGCTGAACTGGCCCCTTGATCAAACTGTAGAGTAAGCTCAAGGAAAATCTTTGTTCTAGATCAAAACCCCATATGTAGCTCATGCTGACTTCTGCAGCACCCACTGGCACGAACACTCTAGATCTTCCCAAGTGCCCCAGAATGCTCCAAGTGCCCCAAGAGTAAGAGTGGAACAAAGTGGAAGGCAAATCCTGTGAGCATTCCCATTCACTTCTCATGTCTTCCTGACACCGTGGTCAGTGACCAAGAAAGCAGCAGAGTAGGAAGCTCTAGGACTCACTCCTCCACCAAAACAGCTAATAAACAGGTAGAAATGATCTAAAATAACTGTTCTGGGTCTCCAGAGGCCAGAGGAGCATTATAAAGCATCCAGGGAAAGCAGGACAGGGAGAATGAGAAACTGCAGTAAAAAACTGTAACTCACTCTGCTGTGGCTACTTGGGTCTGGTCCTTGACTGCTACTGAGGACAGAGAGGGCTGTGGAAGCTCTCCTCCTCCCAAGAACAGGGCACGAGTGTGGCACAGCCAAGTATTGTGAGTATTGATCATGACTTTTGAATTTAGATTGCTGGGTCCTGGCTCTGAACTGTTGTCTTAGCCTGCCTTGAGCAGTGAATGGCATGGCCGTTGTTTCAATCCCAGCCCTGACAAGAGTGGAGCCAGTTTAAAGACACACTGCCTCCTTAGGGTCGAGGGGAAATGTTTGCTGAGATGTGCTACCTCCTGGGCAAGCCAGGAAAGGTAACTTCAGGGAGCTGACAGAAAGGTTTTTTGGCATCTTTCCTGACCCTGTCCCCAGAGCCTTTTGGAACTGGTCTGTGTCCCTTTTATGGGTCCTTGGCAGTTTTGGTTGAAAAATACTCTTTTAAAGTCCTCTCTGGGGTGACCCTCTTTTTAAAATTTGTCCTCCATGCATAAGTAGCTAGAGTCAAGAAAAGGAGAGTAAAAATTAAAAATTCAGAGGAGACATAGAATTTGAAACAACTAATAAAAGATGTTCAAACAATTTTCCTAAAGCAATTCAAGAAGATGAAGGAAAATATGGCTAAAGAGATAAAGGATACTAAGATGACACTAGGTGAGCATAAAGAAGAATTTGAACACATGCAAAGAAACAGAACAGAACTTATGAGAATGAAGGGCACAATGGAGATTAAAAAGACACTAGAAGCATGCAACAGCAGGTTTAAATAGGTGAAAGAAAGAATTGGCATACTAGAAGATAGGGCATTTGAAATCTCACAGACAGAACTAATAGAGAAAAGAATGGAAAAAAATGAGAGGGTGTCAGGGAGTTGAAAGACAGTATGAAGCATGGAAATGTATGTGTTATAGGTGTCCCAGAAGAAGAAGAAAAGGGAAAAGAGGCAGAAAGGATATTTGAGGAAATAATAGCCAGAGATTCCCCAACTCTTATGAAAGACACAAATATACATGTCCAAGAAGCACAAAGTGCTTTAAACTGAAGAAATCCTAATAGACCTATTCTAAGACACATACTAATCAAAATGTCCAATGCCAAAGATAAAAAGAATAAATCCTGAAAGCAATATTTTTTTCGTCAAAAACAAGGAGACCACACTAAGAAAAAGAAGTGTTATTATATAGTGAAGATACTAAAAGTGAAAAAATGCCATCTCAAAATTCTTTGTGCACAAAATTGGCCTTCAAAAATGAAGGAGAATTTAAAATATTCACAGATAAACAGAAACTGTGAGAGTTCATCAACAAGAAATCTGCCCTATAAGAAATACTAAGGGAAATCTTGCAGGTTGAAAGGGAAAGACAGAAGAGAGAGATTTGGAAAAGAGTATAAAAATGAAGATTATCAGTAAGAGTAACTATAAAGGTAAAAAGAGGCAAAAATAAGACATGACATTTAAAAACCAAAGGATTAATGATTGAAGTAAGTACTGCCTTTACAGTAATAGCGTTGAATGCTAATGGATTAAACTCCCCAAGCAAAAGACACAGATTGGCAAAATGGATAAAACAGTAGGCATTATCTATATACTGTCTACAAGAGACTCCCTTACACCCCAAGGCACACATTAGTTCAAAGTTAAAGGTTGGAAAAGTGATTCCATACAAACAGTAACCAAAAAAGAACTAGTAGCTATACCAATATCAGACAAAACAGACTAGAAATGCAAAATTGTTATAAAAGATAAAGAACACTATATATTAATATAAGGGATAATCCACTAAGAAAAAACAATAATCACAAACATTAATAAATATTTATTCACCTAAACAGGGTACCCCAAAATACATGTGGCAAAAGCTGGCAAAACTGAAAGGAGAAATATATATCTCTACAATAATATTTGGAGACTTCACTACACTTCTCTCATTCATAGATGGAACAATTAGACAGAGGATCAAAAAGGAAACTGAGAAATTGAATAATAGGATAAATGATTAGACCTATCAGACATATACAGAACATTGCAACCCAAAACAACAGGATATGCATTCTTCTCAAGTGCTCATGGACAATTGTCCAGGGTAGACCACATGTTGGATCATAAAATAAGTCTCAATAAATTTTAAAAGACTGCAACTACACAAAATAGTTTTTATGACCATAATGGAATTGAGCTGGAAATCAATAACAGGCAGAGAACTGGAAATTCACAAATATAGACAGATAAAACAGCACATGCCTAAACAATAAGTGGGTCATAAAAGAAATTACAAGAGAAATCAGTTAATTTCTCGAGTTGAATGAAAATGAGAACACAAAATATCAAAACTTATAGGATACAGTGGAGGCAGTGCTGAGAGGGAAATTCATAGCCCTAAATGCCTACACTAAGAAAGGAGAAGAAAAATAAAAGACCAAAACTGCCCACCTGCAGGAACTAGAAAGAGTATAGTAAACTAACCCTAAATCAAACAGAAGGAAAAAAATAACAAAGTTTAGAGCAGAAATAAATGAAATTGAGAATTTAGAAAAATACAAACAATTAACAAAAGAAATGGTAGGTTATTTGAGAAAATAAATAAAACTAACAAACCTATAGTTAGACTGACAGAAAAAAATAGAGATGATGAAAATAAATAAAATCAGAAATGAGAGGGGGACATTACTAACCCCACAGAAATAAAAATGATCATAAAAGGATATTTTGAACAATCATATGGCAACAAATTAGAAAACATAGATGAAATGGAAAAAAAAACCTGGAAACATATGAACAACCTACACTGACACTAAAATAAATAGACAAGTTCAACAGACCAATTACACGTAAGGAGATTAAGTCAGTTGTCATAATCCTCCCAACAAAGATAGCTTTTCAGGTGAATTCTACCAATCATTCTAAGTAGAATTAATACAAATCCTGCTCATACTCTTCCAAAAAATTGAAGAGGCAGGTACACTACCTAACTCATTTTATGAAGCCATCATCACACTAATACCAAAGTAAGATAAAGATACTATAAGAAAAGAAATTTACAGACCAATCTTTCTAATGAATGTAGATTAAAAATTTCTTTAAAAAAATGCTTGCAAATTGAATCCAACAACACATTAAAAGAATTATACACCATGATCAAGTGGATTTTATCCCAGGTATGCAAAGGTAGTATACAGCACAAGAAAATCAATTAATGTAGTACACCTCATTAACAAATCGAAGGGGGGAAACACATGAGTATCTCAATTGATGCAGAAAAGGCATTTGACAAAATCCAGCATCCGTTCTTGATAAAAAAAAAACTGTTCAAAAGACAGGAATAGAAGGAAACTTCAAATTGATAAATGACTTATATGAAAAACCCGCAGTGACTATTGTACTTAATGGTGAAAGACTAAGAGCTTTCCATCTGAGACCTAGAATAAGACAAAGGTGGCCACTGTCACCACTGTTATTCAACTTTTTGCTAGAATTTCCAGCTAAAGCAGTTTGGCAAGAAAAAGAAATAAAAGGCATCCACATTGGAAAGAAAGATGGAAAACTGTCACTATTTGCAGATGACATGATTCTATATATAGATAGTCCTGAAAAATCAATAGCAAAGCTCCTAAAGCTAATGAACAAGTTTAGCAAAGTGGTTGGATACAAGATCAACAAGCAAAAATCAGTAGTGTTTCTATACACTAGTGTTTTACTTTGCCAAAGGGCTGCTGATGCAAAGTACCAGATATGGTTTGGCTTTTATAAAGGAGATTTATTTGGGGTAAAATGTTACAGTTCTGAAGCTGTAAAATATCCAAATTATGGTACCATCAGATACTATAGTCAGCTGCGACATGTTAAAGCATGACAGCCACTTATCTCTGCTGAGCTCAAACTTCAGCAGAGGGCAACCAGGCTTAGAGCTTTTATCTTTCTGGGTTTCCTGTATCAGTCTCAGATGTTCCACTTTCTTCCAGGGCTCAGCTGCAAGCTATCAAGCATATAGCAAGGCTCATCTTCGCTTGAACTGCTCTGTGGGCCCAGTCTCTTGGGGCTTCATGTTTAAGCTATCCTCTAGTCCTCTCTCTTACATGGCATGATGAAACATGGCAGCTTCCTTTTCTTGTCTGTCTGTCTTTCTTTGTGTTTCCATCTATATCAGAAGCAGCAAGGGGACAGAGACACACTTCACTGACATAGTCCAAACAAAAGCGCTAAAGTGATCTTACAAAGTAACCTAATCAAAGGACCCTTAACTTAATCTAATGCAGTCAAAGAGTATCACACCAACAGGAATAGATTAGTTTGAAAACACAATCTTTCTCTTTTTGGGATTCATAAAATAATTTCAAATCACCGTAATTAGTAATCAGCAATTTGAGGAGGAAATCCAGAAAAAAAATTCCATTTACAATAGCAACTAAAAGAGTCAAATATCTAGGGAAAATTTTAAACAAGTATTTAAAGGACTTTCACACAGAAAATTACAAAACATTGCTATAAGAAATCAAAGAAGACCTGAATAAATGGAAAGATATTCCATGTTCATGGATTGGAAGATGAAATATCATTAACATGTCAATTCTAACCAAATTGATTTACAGATACAATGAAATCCATCTAAAAATTCCAACCTTGCAGAAATGGAAAAGTCATTTATCAAATTTATTTGGAAGGGTAAGGGGCCCTGAATAGCCAAGGACATCTTGAAAAAGATGAATGAAGTTGGAGAACTCACACTTCCTGACTTTAAAGCATAATACAAAGCTACAGTGGCATGGTACTAGCATAAAAAGTTATATTGGCTAATGGGATAAAATGGGAGCTCAGAAATAGACACTCACGTCAATAGCCAATTGATATTTAACAAGACTGCCAAGTCCACTTAACTGGGGCAAAATAGACTCTTCAACAAATCATGCTGGGAGAACTGGGTATTCATATTCAAAAGAATGAAATAGGATGCCCTATCACACACCCTACAAAAAATTAGCTCAAAATGGATCTAAGTCTTAAATATAAGAGACTGGACTGTAAAACTCCTAGAAGAAAATGTAAGAAAGCATCTTCAAGATCTTGTGGTAGTCAATGGGTTGTTAGACTTTACACTCATAGCATAAGCAATGGAAGAAAAAAAAGATAAATGGGGACTCCTCAAAACTGAAAACACTGTGCTTCAAAGGTATTTGTCAAGAAAGTGAAAAGGCAGCCTACTTACTGGGAGAAAATATTTGGAAACCCCTTACCCAATAGGGTTTAATATCCAGAATATATGAAGAAATCCTATATCCAACAATAAAAACAAACAATCCAATAAAAAAAAAGGTATAAAGACTTGAACAGACATTTATTCAAATAGGAAATACTAAAGGCTAAACTACAAATGGAAAGATGTTTAACATCACTAGCTATTAGAGAAATGCAAATCAAAACCACAATGAAATATCATTTCACACCCACTAGAATGGTCACTATTAAAAGATCAAAACTATAATTGTTGGAGAATATGCAATGAAATGGGAACCTCAAAACTGCAAACTATGGACTAGAGTTAACAGCAATATTTTAATATTCTTTCATTAATTATAAACAAAGGTAACACACCAATGCTAAACATCAACAATAGGGAGGTATATGGAGATGTTGGGTTTTGTATGACTTTTATGTAAACCCACAACTTCTCTAATAAAAAACACACAATAATTTAAAAAACACATTATAATAAGTGAAAGGAACCAGACACAAACTACTACATATGGTATTATTCCATTTGTATAACATCTAAATATAAATAAATCTATAGAGACAGAATTAGATTAGTGGATATGTAGTACTGGGGAAAGATAGAGGGATTGAGAGGTGACTGCAAAAAGGGATGGGTTTTTTTCTTTTTGGAGTAATGAAAAAATTCTAAAATTGTGCTGATTAATGCACAACTCTGTGATCACACAAAAAGCCATTGAGTGTACACTTTGGATGGAAAGTACAGTATGTGAATATATCTCAATAAAATTACTTAAAAAATAATCAACAAAATAAACTCCATATGTAGAGTTTAGAATCAACCAAAACGATGGAGTACAACATTCCAGGGTGTCATTCCCTACAGAATCTTTGAACAACTAGCAAAAACTGGTAGAGCCATCTTCCTCAAAACTCCAGAAAACAGATAAAGGATTCCAGTAACTGGTTCAGTGCTGAATCAAGAAAATACCACTTTAAAAATGGTAGGAAAAACTTGGCCATCGATTTTCTAATGCTATGTGGAATCAGCTGTGCTCCCCTTTTGTGTCCTGGCCCTGTTCTGGAGGAAGCAGAGTAACCATTAGGAAATACTGGCATGGGTGACTGTATATCGTCATACAAGGAGTGCTACAGCCTGAAAAATAAAGAGAGAAGAGACAGGCTTAGGAGAGAGTTGAGAAATGAAGATTATATCAGTAATTGTAACTAAAAGTGTAAAAAGAGTGGTGAAAATAAGTTATGACAGATAAAACCCAAAGATAACACAGTAATAACATTGAGTGTGAAAGGATTAAACTCCCCAAACAAAAGACACAGCAGGTGGGAATGGATAAGAAAATATGAGCCTTCTATACACTCTCTACAAGAGACTCTCCTTAGACCCAAGGATGCATATAGATTGAAAGTGAAAGGCTGGAAAAAGGTATTCCATGCATGCAGTAATTTTTTTTAAAAAGCTGGAGTAGCTAAAGTTATATTGGATGAAATAGACATTAAAATAAAGCTAGTATTAGAGACAAGGAAGGTCATTATATTTTAATAAAAGGGGCAATTCACCAGGAACAAATAACAATAATAAATACATATGGACCTAACCAGGATGCCCCAAATTACATGAGGCAAACACTGGCAAAACTGAAGGTAGAAATAGATGACTCTACAATAATAGTTGAAGACTTTAATATATCACTCTCAGCATTGGATAGAACATCTGGTCAGACAATCAGTAAAGAAACAGAGAGCTTGAATAATGTGATAAAGGAACTAAGACTAATAGAAATATAGTGAAAATTGCACCCTGAAAGAGCATTCTTCTCAAGTGCTCATGGATTTTTCTCCAGGATAAACAATGTGTTGGGTCACAAAGCAGATCTCAGTAAATTTAACAAGATCAAAATATACAAAGAACTTTCTCTGATCATAATGGAATAAAGCTGGAAATCAACAACGGGCAGAAAAAGGGGAAATTCACAAATATATGGACATTAAACAACA
>JAQZBX010101917.1:0-11211 GCA_029593785.1 Cabassous unicinctus
GGGTTCGCTTCCCGGGGCCTCCTTGTGGGGGCAGGCCGGCCCGCGTGGCGCGGGGGGCTGATGCAACCTCACAGCGAGGGGAAGATAAGAAGACACGGAGAAGACACACAGCGAATGGACACAGCAAGCACAAGCAGCAAGGGGGGAATAAATAAATAAATAAATAAATCTTTAAAAAAAAAATAAAAAAAAAAAATAAAAAATGGAAGAGACATCTCTCCCTTCTTAGCAAAGAGGCTCAGTCAATTAGAGCTTTATTACTTGCCTCTGGTACTGACAATAATCATTTCGAATTTTTATTGATAAAAATTGGCAATCACTCTGGGGAAAAAGGGAAGCAGAAGAAAATTGTAATAAAGAGTCCAAGAATCTTTCAGGAGACCACTGAGACACGCAGCTTGTGGCCATGAGGAATAAGCTGCAGTTTTCACTGCTCTACTAGCTATTTGAGGAGGAAAAAAAAGGTTTCCCAAGAATGTGCGTTAGACTGACAGAAAGTCTAAGAGCGAGCTTTCAAGAGGGTTCCCACAGAGCGCCTGCGACAAGAGCCTGCTAGGCCCACCTCGCCCTGTGCCCAGGGGCCGCCACCCTGCCCCGGGGCTCGAACCCACGCCCAGGGAGGCACCGCAGCTCCGGGTAAAGTGCTGGGATCTGCCCCCGCTGGCTTGGTGACAGTGCCCCCAGGGCGAGAGTCCGTGGGGCCTGGGCCTGGTCTCAAACTGTGCTCCACCAAAAGGCCGAGGGCCCCGGGGGGCCTGCCCGGTTCAGAGGAGAGCTAGGCCGGAAGCTCGCAAAGGCAGGCTTCTCTCCGTTTTCCTCTTTTTAGAAGGCGGGAAGGTGGACAAAGCGCGCAGTTGCTTCTGCTGCTTCACGCAGAAGCAGGAGACGGGACGGAGGGGGCGGAGGAGTCCCGCAGAGGGCCCGCAGCCGCCCTCGCAGAGGCAGGCAGACGCCACAGGGGCTGCAGGACAGGGGCCGGCGCCACGCGAGGTTGCGGGAACAGAGGTGTCCCCAGCAGGGGTTGGGGGTACCCGGAGCGGGGAGAGAGCCGGGAGCGGCCGTGCAGGGCGCGGTGTGGCGCTCACGGCTACCTTCATGACGGGCTGCGCGAAGTACCGGGCGCTCCAGTCGCAGAAGCCCGTCTGCACCGCGGCCGAGACGAGGCTCTTGTGCCCGGCAGCGTCATCCGCATCGTCCGTGGCCTTGCGGGCGTTGGGGGAGGAGGAGGAGAAAGAAGAGACGAGCGTTAGTCACGCTCTGCCCTGCCCTTCTGTGTGGGCCTGAAGGAGTCCGCAACTCGGGCAGAAGCAAGGGGTGAGCGACACGCTGGCGTCTAAGGAGGCCCCTTCCAGGCTCGTCCCCGGATCCTGGCGGCACGAAGCCCCGACTGCCGCTGCCTGAGGGAAGGCCTGGGGCCTGCTGGGAAGGGCCCTCCACCTCGGCCCATCCCTGGGGCCAGCCAGCTGGGCCTCAGTCTGCTCCCCGCTTGGGGGCCTCCGATTCCCACCGTTCACTGAGACATGGCCGGCGGTGGCCCAGAGCTCTCCCACCGGTCACAAGGCCGGCCACTCCAGGACACGGACCAGAGCGGGTTGTCTGGGTGCCGCGGCGCCCGCCCTGGTGAGGGAGCTCCCACGGCGCACACTGACACCTCTGACCACCTCCAACTTCAAACGCCTGCACGGCTGCTCAGGGATGTGCTCAGCTTGGCTTCCAGTCACAGGCTCTGCAGCGGCCACACTTGGTGCTGGGCTTCATGCAAGGGTGCTCAGCTGTGCGAAGCCCCCTCTCCTCTCTCCCTGGGTGCCCCGGGTGGGGTGCAGGGGAAGGAGGGTGGGGCTGGCAGCTTTCCTTTGTTGGAGAAATCCTAGATGGGCTATCCTGTCTGGACGCAGCTGTTCTGGGTACAAGGACCGGGAGACCCTCTCCCAGAGAGGGGTGGAGATTGGGGGGAGACCCTCCTGCTGGCTGCTCTGAGAATCTGGCCAGCAGGGACAACAGCACACCTGGCCTGGCCCCTTCCCGCTGCGCTGGGAGATGGCGTGGCCTCGGCCCTGCATCGATCTCACACCTGGGGCTCCTGGAGTCCCTGCCCCAGCCAAAGCAGGGGGCAGGTACACTGGCAGGTGGGACAGGCAGGGGCAGGGTGCCTGTGAAGTCTGCCCACCCTGCATTTTTAAAAAATGATTAGATTCCAGCGTGAACGTGGAATCCCATTCTCCACTGGTGGGCACAAGGCCACCGCTGGGCGTGGCAGGTCCTGAACGGCCTTCGCTAGGCCCCGCGTCCTTGGCAAAGTGGCCCACAGATCAGACCAAACAGCACGGCCCCTGCATTTGCCCAGAGCCATTTCACACGGTTCTCAGAACCCTGGCGAATGAAAACAAATTCCTTTCTCTCTGAAGTTTCCTTTTTTTAGTTACGTGGTGTAACTGGACGCTTAGAGAACAAACAGCCCGTTCAGAGCACACACGTGTGCAGGGCGACTGCCGCACCACGTGAGGCAAAGGCCATTTGCCCGAGAAGGGACATGGTGAACTAGAACCAGAGGCTGCGGGAGCGGGAGGGGCCGGCCTGCGCCAGCAGAAGGTCATCAGGGAGGGAGGAAGGGGCTGGAGGGCGGTGGGAGGGCGAGGCGCCGTGGAGCACCTGCTGAGGCCTCGCGCCTCCCACTGCAGCAGCAGAGCCACCTGGGCACATGCGGTGGGGCCTACCTGGTCGGGGCCCTTGTCGAACATCTTGCGCGTCCTGGGGAACTGGTGGGAGTGCGGTGTGCGCGGTGCCCCGGCAGTTCCCACAGTGCCCGGCCGGCCCGGGGGCAGCTCACGGCTGCCCGGCTGCTGGGCCACGTCGTTGCTCAGGCTGCAGCTGCTGGTGCTGGACGTGGGGGGGGAGCCGCTGTGTGGAGAGAAGGGGAGACGCCGCGGCTTACCCGGAGCGCCCCGGCCCCTGCAGAGGCTGCGAGGGGCCCAGAGCTCACAGCTGCGGCCTCGGCCTCCCCGGAGCCCCTCGGTCACCCGTGCCCACACCAGCTGAACTCAAGATCCATGCGAGCCGCCCACCTGGCGGTTCCAGAACCCTCTTTCACTGGGAATGGCCGCCGCGCAGGACTAGGTGTGCTCGCCAGCTCCCCTTGAATTCAGGGCAGGGCAGCCGCTCCCGGAGGGGCCGCGTGGACAGAGAGAGACCCGCCCTGCTGGCTACCCCCATGGGGACACAGACCCCAGACGAGGCGCTGAGGCCACAGGAACCGCCAGGCCCGGCGACAGCATAAGCAGGACTCCTCAAGGTGGAGAGGGCAGGAGGGACCGGGCGAGACAGGTAGAGGGGCGCGTGTGCGAGAGAGAACGTGCTGGAAGGCAGGGGAAGCAGGTGGGGAGAGGAGAACGAGGCGAGGCTTGGGGAGGGGTGCCAGTGAGCAGACGGCAGCGCCGGGGCGGAGGCTACTCACCCGCCCGGGTGGACGTGCAGGCCCTTGTTGGTGGGGCTGGCCGGGGCCGACTGCGTGAGCGAGGAAGTGTCGAGGACGCGCTGGGGCCGGGCGTTCACGGCGGCCTGGAGGGCAAGGGGACAAGGAATTTGGAAGGTCAGCGGGCTCCAGCCTCACGGTTACGAGATGAAAGTCTGAGGCTGCGGGTGTCTGCTGAGCGCTTCAAAAGCAGAGAAGGCCTTTGGCCGAGGAGAGCGCAGGAACCAATGGAAGGTCCCAGTCGACAGCCCCCCAAACCCATTCTGCAGAGGATGGGGTTCTCTGCTTTTCTAGGAACCTGCGCCTGGCCCAGGGAGCTCTAGGCACTGCCATTCTCAAAAGCAGCGGGAACCCCATGGAGGGGCTTCTCGCTGAGCCTCTCTGCCCCCTCCCCAAAGCAAACGCAGCTTTGCTTCCCCTGGTTGCCTGAGGGGGCTGAGCCTTCCTTTGGCTTTTGGTCCAGTCTTTGTGAAAGTTTCAGCTCTCGCTTCAGAGGAACGAGTCGTAGCAAATCTGATGAGGTGGCTCCTCCAAAAGGGCCCGCCTCGTGGGCTTTGGGGAGGGTGCCACGGTCGGGCTATGCCCCCCGGCGCCTCCCCTGGCTGTGCCCCCCGGCGCCTCCCCTGGCTATGCCCCCAGGGCCTCGGTGGGCCAGTCGGTCTCTCTGGGTGACGGGTGGGCAGCCCGGCCTGGTGTCCTCTCAAGGGCAGGGATCTGGTCAGGTACGGCGGGGCCAGGCCCGCAGGAGTGGCCCAAGGACGTCCATGCCCCAGCTCATGCTCGCCACTCCTCAGGCTCCTAAGACCGCAGCAGATCTGGAAGGGGAAGCGGAGGGAAGCAGCAGCAGCAGGATTTGGGCTCGGCTCTCTGGGAGAGAAGAGCCTCTCTCCAGGGGCAAAGAAGCTCTCCCATCTTCGGCTGTGGCACAGAGGCCAAGAAAGCATGACCCATGGTAAAGTCACCTGTCACAGCTGTCTTCCCACCCCCCTGGCCCCACGAGGCCCCTTCCTCACATGCGCCCACCCACCGGTGCTGGCCATGCCGTGTCAATCTGAAATGCGACGGAGACCCGCCTGGGAAGAGAGGTGGCTGTGTGGTGGGCAGGGAGAGGCAGGACGGCGGCCGAGCCCGGCCTGTGGGAGGCGCGGCTTACGCCACCCTGGGGGTCCCAACCGAGGCCCCGCAGAAGCCAGGACTGGGGTCTGGGCAGGTCAGTCACCTGCGGTCAAGCCTTCCTTTTCCTTTTCCTGTTTTGGGGTGGGCTCAAAACCAGTCTATCAAATTTCCTTAAACGCAGCACTGAGGATGGAGACAAAACAGCAGGTTCTCCAACTTTCTACAACATTCACAAGGGTTTGCAATTTTATCACAGGAAAAGATTTGCAGCGGCTTGAGACCTGGCATTCAGGTGGGGCGTGGTCGCGACTTGATTTCTAAAGGGAGTTTTTGCAGACTTGGAGACCGGAAGTCTGCAGGATGACAGTGGCGAGGAAGCTGCTGGCCTGCTGGCCACGTGCTCTGGGCATCCCACCTTGACCATCTGTGCAGCTGGGCAGGAGGGGCCGGCACAGTCCTCGTCCTGCGCCGAAAGAGCAGGACGGGCGGTTTCCTTACGCGGCTGCTGGCCACTCGTCCAGCAATCGGCCCGAGGCAGCGTGAAACGCTACGTAAAGGCTCTGGCGCCGCCGTGAGCAGACAGGACTGTGAGCTCCGTGGCGCTTACGTTCTGGTGGACCCTGGAGCGGCCGCTTAACGAGACCCTCACGATTCTAAGGATTCACTCAACTGCAGGAAAACGCCACCTACATTCAGCCAGCAGACTGAGAAGGAGAGAAAATAACTGCTAAACCCTTCATTTCTGGATCAATGCTTCCAGGACAATCCTTCACTTTAAAATAAAAATGGCAGGAAAGCGGAACCGTGATTTTTGAAAAATGGTCTTAGTTTCCTTGAACCACGAAAGCAGTCCATCGCCGTGAACCCGCTCTCCCCTCGGTCAGCCTTGTCTCCCTCTCACTTTCACGCCCCCCACACACCTCGCCAAGCACCTTAAAGTGTCTGAACAGGGAAAAGAAATTCAAGCAAAGAAACCAGGAACTTACAGGTGCCTCCGTGCCACCCCCAGAGCGGCAGCGGGAGGTGAGGGGAAGCCCAGCACCTTCTGAACACGTACCGAGCACAAAGGCTCCTCCCCCTCGGGTTTCCATTCTGGGCACCCCCAGGCCGGCTGCCTCAAGGAGGCTCCCACGTGAAAAGCCAGCTGGGGGCCAGGAGGGCGCAAACGTTCGCCTCGCTCCTCACTCAGTGGGAGGGAGCCGACCAGGCGCTTCCAGCCCTTGGGGCTCTGCTATGGTCCCACTTCAGCGTAAGCTCTAGCTGTGGCGGCAGCAACAACACTCCAGCTTTGTGTCGTTTTCGGAAATCCTGAGCGAGGTGGACATGCACCCAGCTTGAGCAATTTCCTAAAATCCCACATCAGGGTCACAGGAGCTCAGGCAAGAGGCGCTTTCTGCAGCCTAACGGGTCCTGTTTGCTTGACAGACATTTACTTGGCACTGACCCTGTGCGAGGTGCTGGGCTGCAACAGTGGACATGAGCAGACCCGCCCGAGAGGCGGCTGAGCCCCCTGCCTGTCCGGGGAGACCCGTCCGGGTCGGTCCTGGTCATTTTAACTGGAAAGCCGCCTCCAGAAGGGACTGACTGGAAACGAGGAGCGAGCCTGAGCGATGCTGGGGCTGGGGCACGAGGACCGGGGTCTCTGCGACAGGCCCGGGTCTGCCTTGAGGATGCCTCGCCTCCTGCTCGAACCCCTGCACCCCTTAGCCACACCTCGCACGCGCCTGCTGACAGCACTGGGCTCAGAGACGCGACCTCCAGGAAGGCCCGGAAGGCGTTTCCTTCCCGACAAGGCCTGAGCCGAGACGAGGAAAGGAGTGGCGAGGGAGAGGTCAGGGCGGCCAGAGAGCCTCCTCCTCCCACCCCTCGAGCCTCACGGGCTGGGAGGCGTGACGTGGCAAGGCTCACGAAAGCCGCGGCACTTGGCAGCACTGCCGGCGTCGCCGAGCCGTGCGGGCTCCTGGCCCGGCTCTGCCAGGGGGAGGCCAGGGCGGGACACGCCCACTGCCCCCAGCCGACAGCACCCTGCTCCCGCAGGCCCCCACCAGGGTGCCGCTCGGACCCGGTGCTGAGGAAGGAAAGTCATCTCAGCTACCTGGGCAGGCAATTTCCCCACCGGATCTTTCTATCTTTAGGAGGTGCCGGGGAGTGATCCTCGTACATGGGAAGCAGCCACTCAACCACTGAGCTACACCCGCTTCCCACCAAGGAGGTGAAAGCTTTTATACTGAAAACTACAAAATACTGCTGAAAGACATTAAAGAAGTCAGACCTAAATATATGGCAAGACATCCCATGTTCATGGATTAGAAGATGTAATAATTGAGAAGATGCCAATGTTATCCAAGGCAATCCACAGGTTCAATGAGATCCCTATCAAAATTCCAGCAACTTTTTCTGCCAAGATGAAAAAGCTGTTCCTTAAATTCATATGGAATTTCAAGGAGCCCTAAATAGTGAAAGTTACTTTGAAAAAGAAGAACAAACTTAAAGGACTCACATTTCCTAATTTCGAAATTTACTACAAAGCTACAGCAACCAAACTGGTGTGGCACTGGCATAAAGATACATATATTGACGAATGGAATAGAATTGAGACTCCAGAAATATACATCTATTGTCAGTTGATTCTCAACAAGTGTGCCAAGTACATCACATAGGGAAAGAATAGTCTCTTTAACAAATGGTGCTGGGAAAACCGGAGACCCACATGCATAAGAATGAAGTCGCCTGAACCCCTACCTCACACCATATACAAAATGGATCAAGAACCCAAACAGAAGCACCAAAACTACAAAAGTCTTAGAAGAAAACATGCGGGTAAGCCTTCATGACCTTGGATTTGGCAGTAATTCTTAGCTGTGACACCAAAAGCATAAGCAACAAAAGAAAAACTAGACAAAATGGACTTCATCAAAACCAAAAAGTTTACTACATCACAGGACATTATCAAGAAAGCGAAAAAAAAACCAACAACCTACAAAATGGGAGAAAATAACTGCCAACCCTACATCTGGTAAGGGTTTAACATCCAGACTGTATAAAAAGAACTGCTACAACACAACAAAAAGACATACTGCCAATTTTTAAAACTGGCAAAAGTGTTGAAAAGACATTTCACCAAATAAGATATACAAATGGTCAATAAGCACATGATAATATGCTCAAAATTAATATTTAGAGAAGCAAAACCACCTGAGATATCACTTCACACCCATTGGGAGGGATATTCTTTTTAAAATGGAAAATAAGTTCTGGCGAGGATGTAGAGGAACTGGAACCCCTGTACATTGCTGGTGGGAATGCACAGTGGTGCAGCCACAGTGAAAACAGCTTGGGGTTCCCCAGAAACTCAAACATAGAATTACCATATGATACAGAAATTCCACCCCAGGTATATACCCCAATCAACTGAATGCAGGGATGTGAATAGATATTTGTACACCCAATGTTCATAGTGGCACTACTCCCAGCAGCCAAAAGGTGGAAGCAATCCAAGTGTCCATCAACAGATGCACGGACAAGCAAAACGTGGCACATACTTGCAATGGAACACCGCCCAGCTGTAAAACGCAATGAAGCTCTGACACAGGCACAGCCATCACAGTTGGATTTTGAAGGCATCACGTCAAGTGAAAATTAAGCCAGACACAAAAGGACAACCATTATATCCTTCCACTTCTATGAATTACCTAGAAGGTGCAAGCTCACAAAGACAGAAAGCAGACAGCAGGTTATCAGGGTGGTGGGGACAGGGGGCCATCGCTTGAAGGTGATGAAAACATTCTGCTCCACCATCGGATCTTAACGTGCTCAGGGTCTAGGAGGCCAAAGCACGCTTCTGGCTGCACTGTCTGGGGGAAGTGGGATGGTTTAGAAATGTTCCTGTAAATTTTATATCAAGGACTTGGATTCATGTGTAAGAAACTTTTTTTAGAAAGTGGTTCCCCAAAGGATTATCCAGAGGTCACCTGGGGTTAGGTATAATGCAGAGCCCACTGGCTGTTTGGCACAGCCTTCCATTTTTGAATCAGGAATTTTCTGTAACTACATTTCCAACAGGAACTTTCCTTTTGGAACCACCAAGGCGGCCATCACTTGTCGCCTGCCAGCTACTACCGAAGCACCGGGAGCGCCTTGCTCCAGATTGTGTGCCTGCCAGGGAGAGAGCCTGGCATGGCTGCAGCCACTGAGATGACGCACGCAAAGGTGCCTGAGAGGGTGCGGAGGCAGATGGAGGCTTGGTGAGGGCGGTGGGCTGGGCACGGGCACGGGCACTCTCTGGGCACCTCCGTGAAGCCACAGGCAGCTGGCCTACCGGCTGAGGAGCCTGGCTGTCAGAGGGCACAGCCGTGCTGCCAGGAGAGGTGGCACGGGGAGGGCCTGAAGAGCAGACGGAGCCTGCGAGGGCTGATTCTAAGGGGCGGGGCTCCAACAACAGAAACCTCTACCTTGAGCCAGCGCAATGCAACGAGATTGAAAGCAACCAGCAAGTTTCACACGCACACGGCTGAAAGAGAAGCTGAAAATGTGCCTGCAAAGAGAGGTCCGCAGTTACAGATGCTCAGCCCGACTGGCCTGGAGGCCGAATGAATGCCTGCTCAGTTAAGAAATCCCTAGGACGCGCTCGGCTGGAGGGGACACAGGGACTGAAGGTGCACTTCCGGGTTGTTCAATCGTATCTAATTGCTACTCACGTAGCCGTCAATTTATAAGGGAAGGACTCTGCCCTCAACGAAGCACGTTAACCTTGGTTTCCCAGCAGGCCCAGCAGGCTTGAGGCCTGCAGCACAGAGCTCCACCAGCAGCAAGAGCCCACGCTAGCGCTTTTAGGTGAGTTCACAGATTTACGTTTATTTTCTCAAAAACGTGAACATGGCTTTGTGAACACATATGGCCCTCAAATATGGGAACTTGTAGCCTGAAGCCCTGACAGCAGGCCTGGCCATGAGAGGGTAAATGCGGGAGCCAACGCGTCCCTGGGCCGCTTCTCTCTACTTCTAGGTGGCTTGAAATTTTCCGCAATAAACACCTGAAGCAAACCCCAAACCCTAAATCCATGGGATGAGGAAGCAAATACATGGAATTAGGCCAGAGCCTGGAGCTGTGGGACTCCTCCATGTAGAGCCAGCAGCAATCTCTATATTTGAATAGAAGTATTCTATGGGACACACCATAGTAAAAAGGCTGGTTGTGATTATGACAACATTTGGCTTCAGAGTTAAATATCTAAAAGAGTCCGAGTTCTGTAAAATGAAATATAATTCCCCACAGCCCCTAGACAGAAAGTAAGACATTTCTTGAGATTAAAATGTGGACAGGAAAGGATTTCCTGAACGTCTATGCTTTCAGATCCTGCAGTGGCAATGTCTGCGCACAGCGGCCGTGCTAAGGCCCTGTGCGGGCTCAGGGAGCAGCTGCTCCCGTGCGCTTAGCTGGCGTGGGGAGCCCGGTCTGACCTCAGGGCTGTGCCAAGCCTGCGTCTTCGGCCCTGAGCGCGCCGGGCGCCTGTCATTCCAGACTGGCGAAGCAGGTGCAGAAGCCCAAGGCCACTTCTACAGGGTCACTAGGCCCTTGTTAGGAAACACTGTCTTAAAAGGGACAGCAGACTTTTTAACAACTTGCTGTGATTCCCTAACGCAGCGCTGTACGGGACGAGAGGCGACACGCGCGGCCCAGTGTCCTCACAGCGGGTGGGTGCGTGGGCCATGCCGGGCTCACAGCGCCCTCCTTACAGAAAACCAGCGCGCTACAGGGCGCGGCTCCCAGGAGGACCCGTTCAGCACCTGCGCTCAGCTGTGGGATAAAGAACTTCGTTGTGAACTTTCAAGATTCGGCACTGAGATTATGTTTTTAAATAATTCAGATTGATTTTATAAGGTTAAATACATAAAAGCCACAGAAAAGTAAACTTAAATAGGCTTAATACTGATTTCGCCAGGACCAACATAACCAGAAAGCTGAGCTTAATGAGGAGAGAGGGTCGAGCCTCCTACACGCGTGCTGGCTCCCACCCCGCTCTCAGGCCACGGCAAGAGGGGTCCAGGCTGGAAGGCTGCCCACGCCCTTCGAGGACGAGGAAAGGCCACCGGACACGGTGTGTGTCGAGGAGGTCCCCAGGCAAAGGAAGTGATCAGACTTTACTTTCTTTGAACATAAATTTCTAAAAAGGTAAACCATTCAAAATCCTCATACAAGCCTTCCTAAATTATTTAAGTGAAAACGATGATTTAAAACTCGACTTTGGGCCAGAGGATACAGTCTCTGGAAGTACACCTAAAAACTCCTGCATCACATATAGGTTTGAGTAGAAGGGACTGATGGACCATGTGCAGGAATGACTTGTTTGAGTTCAACTAGTGAGGTGGAGCCGGTGGCCACTGGACATTTTTGGGGCAGGGTGAGGAGGGACAGTTGAAATGCTCGGGCTTTTTTCGGACTTTCGGGGTTGTCCTGAGTGGTGAAGCAGCGACGAATGTAGGCCATTTTCCATCAAAATATACCATGCAGAACTGGGTGGGAGAGAGTGTGGCCTGTGATGTGAACTGTGGTCTATGCCCGGTGGCAAGGCCCCAGGATGTGTATATCCATTGTGGGTGTAGTACCACGTGGATGGGGAATGGTTG
>JAQZBX010101918.1:0-11205 GCA_029593785.1 Cabassous unicinctus
ACCTTTTTTATTTATTTGTTTTAAGACAATTTCATTTGACTCTACATTTTTTACCAGCTATGTCACTGACTTATTTCTTAAAAGAATCATTTCTACTGCCTTATCTTCAGCTCACTCATCAACGTACTGAAAGCTGGGTTTCCACTGAAATTCCAAAGTCACCAACAACTTCCTTGTTATTAACGTCAATCGAGAATTCTCAATCCTTGCCTTACTTGACCTCTCTACAGCCTTTGACACATTCGACCACTTCTTCCTTGCCTTGGCTTCTGTGGCACGATGATCCTCTGATCCTTCTCCTTCCTCTTGGCCGTGCCTCTAACTCCTTGCCCTGACTTACATGTTGGTGTTCCTCATGGCTCTCTCCTGAGGTCCCTTCTCTTCTCTTCTCTGCTTTCCCTGGCTCTCATCTCTTCCCATGGCTTCAGTTAGCATCTCTAGGACCACGACTCCCTAGTCTGTGGCTACAAGCCAATCTTTCTCCTGAGCTTTAGTCATGCACAAACCACTGCCGAGTAGGCACATACAATTGGATAGCTTCAGAGGTACCTCAAGCCTAACATGCCTAAAATCAAACTTTTCTCCCTTTTTGTGCTCGCAGCTCAGTGAATGGCTCCAAGTTGTCAACGCCAGAAACCTTGGAACAAACCTTGACCTCTCCTTCTCTCTAATACCTCATTCCAATGAATCACAAAATGGCTCCTCCATCTCTCTACCTCTCATGATGCTCACTGCCACCACCCTGGTTCAGGCACACTATCTCTCACCTAGATTATCCCTCCAACCTCCTAACGAGGCTCGTGCCTCCAGCCTTGCCTCACCCTAGTCCATTCTCCATTCTGCAGTGATCTCTCAAAAACTCAAATCTGATGTCAGTTGCCTCCTTAAAGCCTTTTGAAGGTTCCCCATTGCTTTTGAGATAGAGTTCAAACTCCCTGATATGACTTAGGATCCCTGCATGATCTGACCCCTCATGTCAAGCCTCTCCCTGCTTCCCATCATGTCCCCATAGTTCTAAATTTTTTCAATCCCCTAAACATGTCATGTGCTGTTTCATCTCTGACCTTTGTATATACTGGTTACTTTGCCAGGGAACCCATAATTTACTTCCTGCTGTTCCCCATCCCTCTTCCTCTGACTAATTCTTACTCGTTAAATTTTGGCTTAGAAGTCACTTCCTGAGTAAGTGCTGATGACCCAGCTCCCTTCACTTCCCCACCCCTGTACTGAAATGATTGTTTTACTTGTCTGCCTCCCTCATAGACATTGATCTCCTTGAGGGCTGGGACCTTGTATTTTCTTTTCACCACTGAATCCCTATTGACTTAAATCAAGAAATCCTGTACTCATTGGCAGCCACTCCCCATACCTCCCACACCCCAGCCCTTGACAACCAGTAATCTGTTTTCTGTCTCTATGGAATTCACCTATCTCAGCAAGTTGACAGGGGGTAATATTGAGTCTGGACCTAGTATTAACTTTTTTTTAAGGAGTTAACGGGGATTGAACCTACCTCGTACATGGGAAGCAGGCACTCAGCCACTGAGCTACGCCTGCTTCCCTTTACTATTAACTTTTTTTTAAAGATTTATTTTAATTTATTTCTCTCCCACCCCCCCACCCCCATTGTTTGTACTTGCTGTCTGCTCTCTGTGTCTGTTCGTTGTATGCTTTCTGTGTTTGCTCGTCTTCTTTTTAGGAGGCACTGGGAACCCAACCCTGAACCTCCCATGTGGTAGGCGGGTGCCCAATTGCTTGAGCCAGATCCACGTCCCATTAATTTCGACTTCATTTTTCCTCAGATTAACACAAATGTAGTAAACAAGTTAAAATCCTACACTTAAATTGTTAAGCCATGTAATTATAAATTATAGAATAGATTTCACAACATCACACAGATGTCTTCTTTATTTTTGTAAGTCAGATGTAAAACTAACTATGCTGCATGGTCTATATGAGTTTGATTTCAGCCATACACTAACATCTTTTTCTCATACAATTTTTTAATTGAGATATATTCACATACCATAAAATTCACCATTTTTAAGGGTACAATTCACTGGTTTGAGTATATTTATAAGAGTTGTGCAACTACCACTATTCCACTAAGTCCACCACCATCACTAATTCCAGAAAATTTTCATCACCCCAAAAGAAACCCTGTGCCTGTTAGGAGTTATTTCCTATTCTCTCCTTCCCTCAGACCCTGAAAAATACTATTCTACTTTCTGTCTTTATGGATTTGCCTATTCTGGCTTCTTTCATGAAGTTTAATGTTTCCAAGATTCATCTATGCTGTGGTATGTATCAGTATTTTGTGTGTGTGTGTGTGTGTGTGTGTGTGGCCGAATAGTATTCCATTATATGGATAGTCCACATTTGTTTATACATTCATCAGTTGATGTGGATTTGGGTTGCTTCCACATTTTGGCTATTATGAAGTATTAATATTTCATATTAATTTTTATATCTGTATTTGTACAGACATATTTTTTCAGTTCTCTTGGGTATATGTCCAGGAATGGAATTGCTGGCTTATATGGTAATTATGTTTAATTTTTTGAGGAACTGCCAGATTGTCTTCCAGTGGCTGCACCATTTTTCATTCCCATCAGCAGTGTATGAGGGTTCCAATTTCTCATCCTTGCTAGGATTGGTAACTGTCTTTTTTCTTATTATATTCATCCTAGTGGATATGAAATGGTAACTCATGTTTTTTTTAAATTTGCATTTCCCTAATGGATAATGATGTTTAGCATCTGTGGTACTTTGGAACTGTATGTGCTCCCAGAAAATCATGTTCTTACAGCTGATCCATTCCTGCAGGTACAAATAGGATTTCATGAGGCTACTTCAGTTAAGGTATGTGAATTAATCTTCTTACTGGAGTCCTTTATAAATGGGATGGAGAGAGAGAGAGAGAGAGAGAGAGAGAGGGAGATGGAAGCAAGAATCTGGAAGCAACAAAACCTGGAAGAGAAGTAAGAGACCAGCAGACACCACCATGTACCTTGCCACGTGGCAGAGCAGTCAAGGATTGTCCTGTTGCTTTCAGGAAGAAAGCATCACCTTGATGATGCCTTGATTTGGGCATTTTTTTCCAGCCTCAAGGCTGTAAGCTAATAAATCCCCATTGTTCAAGCCAACCCATTTCATGGTATCTGCTTTTAGCAGCCTAGCAAAGTGAAACAGCATCTTTTCATATGTTTATTGGCTATGTGTATATCTTATTTGAAGAAATGTATATTCAAATCCTTTGCCCAATTTTTAATTAAATTATTTATCCTTTTATTGTTGAGGTGTAAGAGTTCTCCATAAATTCTATATACTAGTCACTTATCCAATATATGATTTGCAAATACTTTTTCCTATTCTGTGGGTTGTCCTTTTACTTTCTTAGCAGTATCCTTTGAAGCACAAAAGTTTTACATTTTGGTGAAGTCTATTTTATCTATTTTCTTTGGTTGCTTGTGTTTTGGGTGTCGTATCTAAGAAACCATTGCTTAATCCAAGGTCACAAAGATTTAATCCTGTATTTTCTTCTGAGAGTTTTATAGTTTTAGCATTCACATTTTGATCTTTGATCTTTTTGAGTTAATTTTTATATATGATTCATACACTGACATTTAAAATGTTCCACATGTGCATCATATATTTCATCTACTATCATTTGTAGAGAAATAGTATAAAATATTATGGATTTAAGTAGTTGAAAATGACAATTTTCAAGAAACCAAGACTATGAAATTTAAAACTCAGAACAAATACAGTTAATCTTAACAAAAAATTAATAAAACTTTTACCTGTCTTGAAATCTAAGTAAAAATATAATATAAACTTCTTTGTGTATTACATTAAGTGCAACTTTCATGGAGCAACATCTCCATCTTGTGATATTTTATAAAACAGGTTTTAAATTAATTAATTTTTTGCAACTACAGGCAAATATTTATATGCAACCCAGATTGAGAGAATACATTTTCTTGTTATGTGCTCCCCTGGCAAAATAACATCAAGTCATTGAATTAAAAACTATAGCTATGCAGAAGGAAATATCTTATTCTTATTTATGGCACTTTTTTTTCTGAGACAATCCTACTCTACCCTCTCAATTTAAAATAATGTCTTCCCTCAAGGTGACTGAAGAGCAAATATAGAACATTGATTGCCTCTGCATCAAAGAATTGAGTGCCTGGAGGATGGGGTAAGAGACTGTTCTCTGAATATTCTTTTGTGGTTTGTTTTTTTTTTTAATTTGAAACCACATGAATGTATTACCAATTCAAAATACATATTAAAAATTTTAAGATTCAAATATAAAACATACATGTATATTTCTTTTTTTTTTTTTTAAGACAAGTAGAATCTGCAACTGATGTACTACAGAGAATACAATGAATTCTCTTTTGGTTTTTCACTTACCAGTTGTAATTAACCTAGATTCCTTAAACATGAGATTGTAGCCACAGAAAAGAAATACACAGACTAGGAAAAAGAGCTAAGTTAAACATAGACAAAGAGCTATATATAATATAGATTGAGGGAAGACAAAAACTTCATGCTGCAGCAATATGAATATGGCAATTAATACATATTTCTAAATAATCATGCTCTCTGGATTTCAAGGAAATCACTTGAGAGAGTACAAATCTAAATTTAAAACAAGCCAGCATTGGCATATGGTGTAAATACTACACTGACATACTTATACTAAAAATTTATTCACTGTTTATCTGAAATTCAAATTTAACTAGGCATCCTGTAGTTTGTCTGGCAACCCTAACTATACATCCCTTAAAAAATTTTCTAGTAATATTTAGGTAATCTAAGCACCTTAAAAAAAAAAAAAATATATATATATATATATATATATAAAATAACATTTATGTAAACAAATACATATATGCATATGTATTTATATATCATTTTACAAATTTAAAAAAAAATTTTTTTTTTAGTTGACAACTCATCAAATTACCAGCAGATGGCTCCCCAAATCTAGTATAGAGCAAAGTAATAGATTCAAACCTAGTTACTAGTCACTATTGTTTCAGGGTTTTTGTTGTTTTGAGCATTCAGTTGATTGATCTGGTCTGGTGAGGGTGGTTTAGGTTTGGTAAGGGTGGGGTGAAGATATTTTATTTAGGTATATGCCATTTAAGACATTAGTCAGTCCCACCATTTCATATGACTCTTCATAATATTTACTTTAGGAATCATATAGAAATTCAGAATTCAAGTTTTAATATATTTTTCTTTTGTATTTGCTCAAGCATTTAAACACGAAGGCAACATGTATAATTTCTGTGTAAAGTGACTCTGACATTTCAGAAAGGAATTTCATACTTATCAGATAATGTATGCTGAGCATCATTCAAACCATACCTTCTACTCTTTCACACAGCTTGATTTGCTAAATATTCTAGAATTGCGGCATGAGCTTTGTTTCACCCTTAAATCATATACCCAGTGCTCCCAATGAAATCACTGATTCAACAGAATCTTTAGACCTGCCACGATTTTACCAACTCTTTGCCTCTGACAGGATACCTCCAAAGACAATCCAGCTTAGACTTCAGTGAAAAACTCAAGAACCACTGCCAACAAATACTGGACAATTAAGTTGTATTTCCTTTGTAATGCCAATATTACTACTTATACATAAAGTACAATTGCAGGGAAACGGATGTGGCTCAAGCGACTGGGCTCCCATCTACCATATAGGAGGTCCAGGGTTCGACTCCTGGGGCCTCCTGGTGAAAGGCAAGCTGGCCCGCGCAGGAGTGCTGGACCGTGTGGGAAGCTGGTGAAGCAGGATGACGCAACAAAAAGAGACATAGAGGAGAGACAATAAGAGATGCAGCAAACCAGGCAGCAAATCAAGAGATTGAGTGCCTCTCCCATTCCGGAAGGTCCCAGGATCGGTTCCCAGTGCTGCCTAAAGAGAAGACAAGCAGACACAGAAGAACACACAGAGAGGATACAGCAAGCACCAAATAATGGGGGAGGGGGGGAGAAATAAATAAATAAAATAAATCTTTAAAACAGAACAAAACAAAAAGTACAATTGCATTTTGGATTTTCTAAAACCACAGTTCTATAGCATTTATTCTTTCTTCCCTGCTGGTTTCAAAAACCCTCAAAGAATATAAATGCACAGAAACTAAGATTATCCTATAATAATGGCTTTCCTGCAATGCAAACAAATTAGTCTTGAATGTTCTGATACTATATGAAGGGCACTATTTTAATATGGCATGCATAATGAGAGTATATATGCCACTCTAGAAGCTCTCCCCATCCTTCTCCACATGTTCTATGCTTTGTGCCTCAGGAGACTGCCCTGAATAATAAATATCAAAGGACTCCTTTGCTCTCAGGCTGCTGAGTGGGTTCACCCAATGGTAGGTACTGCAGCAGATCTGGACAGTGGAAAATGAGTGAAACCAGAAATGCATTTCCTCGGCTCCATTCCTGCTGGAGAGTTGCCACGTGGTGGCTGCAAACCCACTGAAGGCCACAGATTCAATTAGGCAAAACCTTTCCTGACTTTCTGACTCCCTTCCCCTAAATCTGGGCTTAGGGCTTCTTGTTTGCGCCTTTGGATCCTTTGCATAGGTGTATCACTACACTGTATTATAATTTTCTGCCCACAGCTTGCAACTGTAAATCTCCCCAAGACTAGGAGCTGTATCTTATTTTTATCCTAGTGCCTGACACTGGCACATAGTGGACACTCAGTAAATCTTTACCAAATTTGATGCAAGATTAAACAATGAAAAAGAGAATTTCTCAATGTCCTACCACATTAGAAGAGGGGGTGATGGGGTTTAAGGCAAAATAAAAAGCAATTAGAAAATCCTGAATGAGTCACTCCAAAAACTTATTTAATATTCTTCCCTTAATAAAGAAAGTAATAGTTTCAAAAGATGATTCAAAATTTTAAAGTGATTTTAAAACATAGATGAAGAAAATATACAATATTTTATATTTAATATATATTTTGTAACATTATAACCTTCTATAACTTTTTTCCCTGTAGATGAAACTAATGAATATTTTCGAAGAGCTTATTGTGATATCACCTGCATCCAAGGGAAAAATTTTTACTAGGTATTCTGTTACCTGTAGCAATAAGTACTTAAAAGAAAAGATTTGATCTATTCTTACAGGTATCTTGGGATATAGCACATTTTTGCTGCCCTTGGACAAAAACATAAATCATTTGAAATAAAATTACAATGCTGAAGATATTATGATCAGGTGGCATCTATTAAGAATATGAATCTATTAAGAATTTATCTATTTACTTAGATCAATGCAGAATAGTTGATCTGGATGATTTTAATGACAATGACAAATTCATTTTAGACCTTAAATTATTTGAATGCAAAATAGATACTGATCAAATTAACTAGAAAAGTGACAAAAGTTTACTTTATCATGTATGTATATTATTACAGCCCTGGCTTAAGATTATAACCATATACAATTTTATAGTGTTTAATATTTCAGGTTCCTAGAAACTTTGATAGAAATTTCACTTCAGGAAGCGGGTGTGGCTCAATCAATAGAGCTCCCATTTACCATTTGGGAGGCCCCGGGTTCGCTTCCCAGGGCCTCCTTGTGAGGGCAGGCCGGCCCTCACGGCGCAGTGGGCTGATGCAGCAAGACCTCACAGCAAGGGGGAGATAAGCAGACACAGAAAAAACACACAGCAAATGGACACAGCAAACACAAGCAGCAAGCGGGGGATAAATAAATAAATAAATAAATCTTTAAAAAAAAAAAAAAAGAAATTTCACTTCAGCATGAAATATATACACATAATTTTTCATTCCTTCTTGGCTCACTTTAATAATCTCTTCTCCTGTTTTAGAAAATGCAATATATTTATCTTTTTAAATATTGGTAAATACTTCAATTTATATTTGGGTTTTTACCACCTTGGACTTTTTCTCTCTGACAAAATCCAACACAAGTTGAGTTAGGCTAATCAATTTGTTGAGAGGAAAAATTATTGGCAAACAAAGAGGAAAAGGGGGGATTTAGTCATTATCCATTACAGTTCTTCATTTACACATAACTAGAAATGTGGTCAGTAATTATTAATAACTTTCATATCTTGGTTTTTCAATATAGAATATTTCTTGAAATAAATGGACTATAATACCATGATGGTTTGGAGCTGTATGTACCCCAGAAAAACATGTTCTTAAACTTTATCCATTCCTATGAATGTGAATCATAAGTAAGATGAGGTTATTTCTGTTAAGGTGAGGCCCTCAATCAGGATGGGTCTTAATCCTATTACTAGAGTCCCTAGTAAGCAGAATGAAATTCAGATACAGCAAGAGAAAATCACAGGAGGAGTAGCCAGAAGCTGAACATGACCAGATCCTAGAAGAGAAGGGAGAGACCAGGAGACATTGCCGTGTGCCTTGCCATATGACAAGCTAAGGACCGAGGATCACCCACCAGCCTCAGAATATCACAGTCTTTGGGGAAAAAGCGTTGCCTGATGATGCCTTGATTTGGATATTTTCACGACTTCAGAGCTGTAAGATTGAAAGCAAATAAATCCCCATTGTAAAAGCCAATCCATTTCTTGTATGTTGCATTTTGGCAACTTAGCAAATTAAAACACATGGTATTTGTTTGAGCAGTCCAAGGAAACTAAAACAAATACCCTCTAGTGAAAAGTATCATAATGTACTAAAATAATTATTTTAGAACCTATTTAAACAATATGTCTAATAAATTCTGAACAGCTGAATTTATTTTAAAATTTTAATCATACTAACAAATATACAGCACAAAATATCCCATTTAAACCACATTCTAGCGCAAAATTCAGTAATATTAATTTTATTCACAATATTGAATAAAATACTGATATCCATTACCCCTATCTTTCATCACCTCAAACAGAAACTATTTTCCCATTAATAGCTAATCATTTTATTCAAAATAAATAAAAGATAATCACTAGGGAAAGATAAATGGAAATTATATTTATATATATATATATTTCTTAGCCATTCACATGATGAAATAGAAAAAAAAATACTTCTAAGTTAAATATTGGCAACATTGGGAATGGAAGAGTAAGGATCTCTGTAAATCTACCTTTCTACACAAACAGCAAAAAAAAAAAATTTGTCAAAATCAACTTTATTAACCAAATGCTTGCAAAATTCTGAGGAGGGTTTATTCAAGAAAAACAGCTGCACCTCAATAAGAACAGCAGGGTTTGTGGCATTGTAACTTGACTTACTCCCTTATTGACTCAAAGCATTAAAAAAAATCTCTAACCAATCATAATCTCATTACTAAGCTAACTAAAAGACTTCAGTGACAAGGAATTGTCACTTTACAGAAATAGTTCAAGAAAATAGTTCAAGAAAATAACTAAACAATTAAACAGCAGTAACAACAACTATAAAAACAGCAACAGTGACAGAACCTGGGGAAGGAGAGAGAATCTGAGTGGCCACATAATATTATCTAAAGTGTCTATTTTTCAACAAAAAATTGCAATATGCAAAGAAACAGGAAAGTATGGCCCATACACAGGGGGGAAAAAACAATCAATAGAAACTGTCCCTGGGGGGACCCAGATCTTGGGCTTACTGAACAAAGACTTTAAATCAACTATTATAATTATATTCAAAGAGCTAAAGGAAATTGTGTCTAAAGATGTAAAGGTAAGTATGACAATATTTCACCAAATAAAGAATGTCATTAGAGGGATAGAAATTTTGAAAAAGAATCAAGTGGAAACTCTGTAGCTCAAAAGTACAATAACTAAAATGAAAATTGCTTTAGAATGGCTTAACAGAAGATTTGAGTTGGAAGAAGAAAATCAGCAAGCTTGAATATAGGTCAACTGAGTTATCCAATTTGAGGGATAGAAAGAAAAAAGAAGAATGAAGAAAAATGAACAGAACCTCAGAAATCTGTAGGACACCATCAAGCATACCAATATAAGAAATAAGCAGGATGGGAGTCTCAAAAGGAGAGGAGAGAGAAAGAGCAGAAAGAATAATTGAATAATTGCAGAAAACATCCAAATTTGATGACAAAGCATTTATCCAAGAAACTCAACAAACTCCAAGTAGGGTAAACTCAAGGAGATCCACACATAGACATATCATAGTGTCTTTTTGTCAAAAGACAAAGAAAGAATATTGAAAGCAGCAAGAGAAAAGTAACTCATCCCTTAGAAGGAATAGTCAACAAGGTTAATAGCTGACTTCTGAACCCAAACTATATAGACTAGTGGCTTTAGAATGGCATATTCAAAGTGATGAAAGGAAAAGGTTGTCAACCAAAATTTCTATATCCAGAAAACCTACCCTTCAAAAATGAAGACAAAATTAAGACATTCCCAGATAAACAAAAACTGGGAGAAATTGTTGCTAGCAGAACTACCTTACAAAAAACACTAAACAGAGTCCTTCAGACTTAAATGAAAGGACAGTAATTAGGTAATAACTTGAACTTTGAACCTACACAAAGAAATAAAGAGAATTGATAGAAGTAACCATAATGGTAAACATAATACAGGACAACTATATAGAAGACCAGGAAGGAAATAGCATTGAACAATCCTATAAAACAACTATACCTAAAAGACATCTATGGAACACTCCATCCAACAAAGCAGAATACACAAAACACAATTTTCGTAAGCATCCATGGAACATTCTCCAGGATAGATCATGTGCTAAGACAAAAAAATAAGCCTCAATAAGTTTAAAAGGATTGAGATCATACAGTGTTCTCCAACCACAATTGAATGAAATTAGTGATAAAGTGAAGGAAATTTGGGAAATTAGCACATGTATTAGTCAGCGAAAGGGGCGCTAATTGGTCTTTTTTTTTTTAAAGATTTATTTATTTTATTTATGCCCCCCTTGCTGCTTGTGCTGCTGTGTCCATTCGCTGCGTGTCTTCTCTGTGTCTGCTTATCTCCCCCTTGCTGTGAGATCTTGCCACATCAGCCCACGGCGCCACGCAAGCCGGCCTGCCCTCACAAGGAGGCGCTGGGAAGCGAACCCGGGGCCTCTCATATGGTAAACGGGTGCTCTATCCATTGCGCCACACCCGCTTCCTGCCGTGAGGTTGCTGCATCAGCCCACCGCACCGCTCAGGCCGGCGTGCCCTCACAAGGAGGCCTCAGGACCCGAACCCGGGCCTCCC
>JAQZBX010101919.1:0-11215 GCA_029593785.1 Cabassous unicinctus
CCCTCCCTCCCTCCCTCCCTTCCTTCCTTCTTTCCTTCCTTCCTTCCTTCCTTGCTTCTTTCTTTTCTTTCTTCCTTTCTTCCTTTCTTCCTTCCTTTCTTCCTTTCTTCCTTCCTTTCTTCATTTTTTAAATGTATTTTTTTTTATTTTAAAAATGTATCAATTATAAAATTTCTTCCTTTATTAGAATCACAATAAGTCTATAGTAGAACACCAGTAGGTCCACTTTAGTCCATAGTTCATTCTCCAATCCTTAGCATTCTGGAATGGTGATATCCATTCCACCACTAGTTGAGAGGGGGCTAAGATCTCATGGGGCAGATAGATAGGACCATCTTTCTTGCAGTTGTAGACTCTCTCGGTTCCTTGCGATGATTGTGGTCTATCATCATCTCCTTGTTAATTGTCTTGGGTGAGTCCAATGAACTGGGAAGTAGGTGTTGCAACTCTGCTGAGATTCAGGGCCCAGCTGGCACATGGATGGTCCAGAGATATAGTCTCTTGGACATAAACTTATCAACTCCAGTATTAATTATAGGTTCAAATAGAAGTGTCAGAAGAGCCATGTTTAAGGAAGTCACAACTGAGTCCAACTCTCTCACACTGTGGAGCATAAATTCTGAAGGAGGGCCCACTATCAAGGCATCCAACCCCTGAGCTATCTGCCCTGACTAGTGTCTGGATGTCTCTAGATTTCACATAAGCCCTGCAATTTGAGGTAGTATTTACTTTGGCAGTCAATGAGATCCTGCTGAGATGTGCATAAGTGTAACCTCTGGAATGGACTCTGGACTCTCTTTGAAGTCTCTTAGCCATATATACTCATTTGTATTTACATTTTCCCCCTTTGGTCAAGGTCTCTCTCCAGTTGCATTGCTAGTTGGTGCCTAAACATAATCTTAATGCTAAAATTAACCCAAAACTTAACTCTAATTATAAGCCTGTTTTTCTCCCTAAACCTAATCATGAGCACCAACACTAATGCCAAACATAACTTTAACCCTCCCTAGCATACAGCCCCACCGAACTCTAACCCTTAATATAACCTTAATATTAAGTCTACACCAAAGTATAACCCTAACCGACCTCCTCATTCTTGTCCTTACCCTAAACCTAAAACTAATCCAAACCTCAGCCTAACCTTAAACAGAATCTTAAATCTAACCTTAACCCTAAAAAAACTTTTGCCTAAAACTTTTGCCTATAAACTTTTGCCTAAACTTAACCGTAACTGAAAGCCTTATCGTAATCCTAACCATAAGCAAAGCTAACACTAACTCTAAACTGAACCTTAACTCCATATGCCATTCCCATAACCAAATGTCTACAGTAAACCCTAAATCTATCTTTAACTCTAACTGTAATGTCACTCTAAGCTTAACTCTAAACCTAAGGCTTAACCCAACTCTAACACAATCCCTAGTCCTAACCATAATCACACTCCAACCCAAGTGCTATCATTAAACTAATCCCATCTACAATGCAAAATTTTTATTAATTTTATTTACACACACTCCATACACACCAAACATATACTCTGCTTTTCCCCTCCTTCTATCCTTTGATAACCTCTAATCTTCTTTCTGTCTGGATTTGCTATTCCTACTCATTTCTAATGAGTAACATCATACAATATGTGTAATTTTGTGTCTTGCTTATTTAATTGAGCATACTGTTTTTAAGGTTCTTCTATGGCTCAGGATGGCTCAGGACTTCTTCTTTCTTATGGTCAAATATTCTGTTGTATGTATGTACATATTTCATTTATCCATTCATTTGTTGATGTGCTCTTGTTTGCTTATATCTTTGTGCTATTGCAAATAGTGTCACTATAAACGTTGGTTTATACCTAGAAGTGGGATGGCTGCATCATATGGTAATTCTCTAATTCTTTTGAAGAACTGCCATATTGCTGCTTTCCACAGTGATTCACCATTTTACATTCTCACAATGCACTAGAGTTCCACTTTCCCCACATCCTTTCTAACACTTGAACACTTGTTATTTTCCTTTTTTATTTTCTTAAATAGTAGCCATCCTAGTGGATAAGCGGCAACACATCCTGGTTTTGATTTGCATCACTCTAACGGTCAATGAAATTTAACATTTTTTCATGAATTGTCCATTTATATATCTTCTTTGAAAAAATCTCTATTCAAGTCATTTGCCCAATTTTTAATTGGGTTATTTGTCTTTTGTTTGTTGTGTTATAAAAGTTATTGATAAATTCTATATATTAAGCCCTCATCCATTGTAGTTTGCAACTATTTTCTACCAATCTGTAATGTAATTTTCACTTTCTTGATAATATCCTTTGATGTACAAAAGTTATTTTAGTGTGATGAAGTCACATACTAGGTTGTACACTGCAGTAACATATCTCATTTGATACTCAGTGGGAACAACTGTTAACCATACATTCTTATGATAAAATTATTTTCAGTAATAATAATGTTATGACATGAAATATATAGGACAATGGCCGGAAGAGAATTGCAATAGTGATTTCTAAATTTTTTGACAGTATATATAATCATGCCCATAAATAATTAAGAAGAAAAGTTTCATAAAAAAGGAAAGACTAATATGACTAACATTTTAATTGCATTAACATACTTTTCATTTTGTAATGAATATTTTCAAACATACAGCAAAGTTAATGGAATTTTACATTGAATACTTTTATAGCCACTACATAGATTTTACAAATAATATTTTTCCATACTTGTTTTATTGCCCAGCAATCCATGAACCCATTCCTGTATCCATCTATCAAACTTAATTTTTGCATATATATATATAAATATATTTTTTATTTTAAAATTTTTTCATATTTACAGAAAAGTTGCAAAAATAGTACAAAGAGTTCCCACATACCACACACCCTGCATCCAATATTATTAATATTTTAAATTACTATGGTACATTCCTCACAATTAACAAAACAAAATTGATGCATTATTTTTAATTAAATTCTATGCTTTATTTGGATCTCTTTAGTTTTTACTTAAGGTCTTTTCTCTGTTCCAGATCTCATCCAAGATATATTATTTCATTTAATTGTCTCCTTAGGCTCCTCTGATTTATGACACTTTTAAAAAATTTCCTTATTTTTGAGGACCTTAAAGGTTTCAAGGAGTAGTGGTCAGGTATTTTATAGATTTCCCTCAGTTGAGGTTTGCCTGATGTTTTCCTCATGTTTAGTCTGGTGTCATGAGTTTCTAAGAGAAAGACCCATGTGGTAAAGTACAATTCTCAAAACACTCATATCAAGGGCACATGCTATCAACAAGTATTCTAATTGATGAGTTAAACTTGTTCTACTGGCTGTTAGTGCTTGACAGTTTTCTCCACTGTAAAGTTAATTATTTCCCCCTTTCCCAACTGTACTCTTCAACTGGAGATCACTAAGCATAACCCACTTAACAGGCCCACCTGGTGGTCCGTTTACTTCAAGGGGGAGGATCTACATAAATTATTTGGAGTCATCTGCACAGGAGATTGGTTGCTTTCCCAAATATTTATATTATATAGATACATGCATATTTATTTTTTTCATTGAGTTATTATCCTATATTGCTTTATTTATTTCCTTCACCAAATAGTTTAAATTTTGGAAGCTGTTTCCTTTGGCTTTTGTGTCCCTTTGAAATGCCCCTCATTGTTTTGTTTTATGAGAAATTCCTTGAGAAAATATTAGTAAATTGAACTAAGAAATATGCAGAAAGGATAAAGTCCATGATTCACCTAATAGTGAAAAAATCAATTAATATAATTCACCACACTAATAAAAACAAACAAAAAAAGAAAAATTCATTGAATAATCTTATTAGATACTGAAAAACCATTTGTCCAAATTCAATATTCATTCATTTTAAAAAATGCTTAGCAAACTAACATTCAAAGGAACTTACTCAACTTGGTAAAGAGTGTCATTAAAATATAATATAGAAGATGAAGTATTTCATTCTTTCCTTCTAATTTGGGCAAAAGGCAAGGATGTCTTCTCTTGCCATTTTTATTCACATTATCCTGGAGGACCAGGCCAGTGCAGTAAGATCAAAAGAGGAGAGAGAGAGACAGAGAGACAGAGAGAGAGGAAACATATATAGAAGTAAACTATTTCTCTTCATTTACAATAGTATTGTTTACATAGAAAATCACCTGAATCATCATCAACAAGAGTGCACTACAACTATTAAGTGACTTTAACAGGGTCTTAGAATACAAAGTCAACCTAAAAATTCAATAACATTTGTTTATATTAGCAACAAATGACTTGTTTTTAATTTTTAAAAAACCCTTTCACAATACCTTAAAATATGCAAGAGGCAGAATGAAAAATAATAAAAATATGAAATGTCTCTACACTAAATGTTACAAAAACTACTGGGAAAAATTAAAGAAGCCCTAAAAAATGGAAAGATATGCTATACTCATGGTTAAGAAGGCTCAATAGTGATAAGATATAAGTTCTCATCAAAATAATATTTTGTTTCTACACAATCCCAAAAAATTCCACAATGCTGTTTTTTAAAATTGACAAAATGATTCTCAAATTTATTTGGAAATGCAAATTATCTAGGATAGCTAAAAGATCTTGAAAATTGGATCAATGCTGGAGGATTTCAATAATTGACTTTCAAGATTTCTGTAAAGCTGCAATAAACAAGATTTATGGAATAGACATAAGGAATAAAATTAGATAAATATAACAAGGTAGAAAATCCAGATATAGAACTATGCAGTTTGTTGATTTTTTTAAAAGACATCAAAACAATTCAATGGGGAAAGTAGGCTGGAATAATTTGATATCATATGGAAAAACATAAACTAATACCTACTGTGGACCATACAAAAACCGAGTTTGAGATAGGTAGGCTTAAACATAAATGTTGAATATAAAGCTTTCAATTTATATTAAAGTTGGCTAAAGATAATCAAAATCATATTCTTATGAATTTTTTCTTATATTTAATCCTACCAATATTATTTAATTTTCCTATTAATTGTATTTGGCTATTTTATTGGCTTTATTTTTGAAGAAGCTTTAGATCACAGAAGGGTTACAACTGGGGCAGGGGAAGATCATTGGTGTGGGGTATCAGAGATGGGGGATACATGGGAGGAAGTTCACCTGGACATATGTAAAAGTATATAAATATGTTCAAATGTTCATGGGGCATTGTCACAGTGGGAGGAGATTCACACAATAACTGAGAGAATATTGAATTCCCATCCTGGAGAATTCTGTCATGTTCTCTAATGTAGCAGCAACTGACCCTCAAGTGCAGGAGCAATGACTGGCAAAGGAGAATGGTCCATTGATGGGCTCTTGATATTGACAATCATGCTTGTGAGCCTTTGCACTTGAAATTGATACTTAGCCTAGTGTTGAGGTGTGCCTAAGAGTTGCCTCCTGAGAGCCCCCTTGTTGCTCAAATGCAGCCTCTATCTAAGCTAAACTCAGTATATTAATGCATTGCCTTCCCCCCAGTGTGGGACATGACTTCTGGGGATGAGTCTCCCTGGCACCATGGGATTACTACCAAACACCAACTAGCAATGCAACTGGAAAAAGACTTTAAATAAAAGGGGGGAAAGATAAAGAGAAATGAGTTTATATGGCTAAAAGACTTCAAAGACCCAGAGGTAATGCTTATACACATCTCAGCAGGATCTCATAGACAGCCAATGTAGATACTACCACAAATAGGGGGGCTCCTGAAGGCTCTGGAGATATTCAGACACTATAGTCAGGGCAGATGGTTCAGGAGTTTGGTGCCTTGCCAGTGTGCCCCAGTGTGACAAAGTTGGGCACAGTTGGGTTTTCCCTAAACATGGCTCTTCTGCCCCTTCTATTTTAACCTATAATTAGTACTAAAATTGATAAGTGTATGCCCAATAGACTAAAATCTCTGGGCCATCCATGTGCCAGCTGGGCCAAGAATCTCAACAGAGTTTCAACACTTACTCTTCAGTTCATTGGACTCTCCCAGGACAACTAACAAGTAGATGATGATAGAAAATGACCATCTCAAAGAACTGAGAGTCTACAATTGCAAGCAAGTTAATCCCATCCATCTACCCTATGGGATCTGAGTCCACTCTCAATTAGAGGTGTAGTGGACATCACCATCCCATAAACCTCAGAATTAGGGAATGAACTATGGACTAAAGTAGACTTATAGTCTACTGCTATAAACTTATCATGATTCTAAAAATGCAGAAATTTTATTGCTGATGTGGAGGCAGTAGCCACTGGAACTTCTGAGGGCAGGGAGAGGGAAAAACAGGTGTGATATGGGGGTGTTTTGGGGACTTGGGGATTGTCTTGAGTGACATTACAATGACAGCTACAGGCCATTACATATTTTTACATAACCTACAAAATTGTGCAGGAGAGAGTGTAAACGACAATGCAAACTATAATCCATGTTTTGTGGCAATGCTTCAAAATGTTTTCAGCAATTGTAACAAGTATATCACACTAATGAAGAATGTTGGTAATGTGGGAAAATGTGGGAGGTGTAGGAAGGGGGGCATATGGGAATCCCCTATGTTTTTACATAACATTTATGTAATCTAAGCATTAAAAAAAAATAAAAAAGAAAAACTTTAAAAAAAGATTATGCTTAGGGTTATGGGTAACATTAAGGTCAGAGTTTTAATACAATTTGTGATTGTTTATGGTTTTGTTCATTATAGAGTTAGGATTGGGGACATTATATGCTGGGGGTTAGGTTTAAGGTTAAGGATAATATTGTTTGGTTAGAGTAGGGTTAAGTTAAAAATAAATTCAGCATTGGCTTCAAAGGAGGGTTTGAACTTTCTTGTGTTTTTAAATTTAAAATTAACTTTTTAGTCCTTTCTTAATGTTTTTTAAATTAAAAAAACTTTTAAACTTTTTTAAATTGAAGATTATAATCCATATATGAACATTCATAAACAGTAAGTGTATAATAAAAGTTGTGAAATTACAAAACAAACATGCATATCATCATACAGGGCTCCCAAACATTACCCTACCACCACTTGCATTGTTGTGAAACGATTGTTAAAAACTATGAAAGAGTAGCATCAAAGTATTTCTAACTATAACCAATATCTTACATTTGGTGTATTTTTCTACCAACCCACCTGGTTATTGACACCCTGTGTTAGTATTATATACTTGTTATCATTCATGAGATAATGCTCTCATATTTGTTTGGTTAACCACAGTCCATCTTCCACCACAGGATTCATTGTGTTATACAGTCCCATGCTTTGCACAATCCACTCAAAGTGTACACTCAGTGGCTCTCATATTCATCACAGAGTTGTGCTATCACTGCAATCAATTTTAGGACATTTTCATTGCTCCAAAATGAAAAATCCTATACCCCCTTATAACTCTCTAATGTTGTATATAATTGATATAATATCGTCTTTGCCATTGCTTCAAAAATTACAAAATTAGTACTCTTTAATTTTTAATTTTTTAAAAGATGCTTATTTTACATGTTACAAAAAAATATAGGGATTCCCTTATGCTCCACTCCCCACACCTCCCACACCCTCTCACATAAACAACATCCTTCATTAGTATGACACATTCATTGCAATTGATAAACACATCCTGGGGCATTGCCACTGAGCATGGACCATTGTTCAAAATGTAGTTTACACTCTGCCACACAGTTCTGCAAGTTAAGGGATGATATAAAATGGCCTAAATCTGTCGTTGCAGTGTCCTTTAGGATGATTCCCAAGCCCCAGAAGAGCCCTGGTATTACAACTATTTTTCCCTCTCCCTGCTCCCAGAGCTTCCAGTGGCCACTGGCTCCACCTTAATGTTGTAATTTCTTCCATTGCTAGAATAACAATACGTCTGTAGTAGAATACCAGTAAGTCCACTCTAGTCAAAAGTTCATTCCCCAATCCTAAGGATTCTAAGATGGTGATGTCCATTCCACCTCTAAATGAGAAGGAGCTTTGATTCCATACAGCCAATTGATGGGGCTCTCTTGCTTACAGTTGAAGGCTTTCTCATTTCCTTGGTATGGTGGTTGTCAATCCTCACCTCTTTGTTAGTTGTCCTAGGTGAGTCCAGTGAACTGGAGAATTAGTGTTGCAACTCTACTGAGGCTCCAGGCCCAGCTGGCACATGAACAGCTCAAAGATTCCAGTCTCTTTGATGTACACCTCCAAACTCCAGCACCAAGTATCAGTTTAAATAGCAGGGACAGATGAGCCATGTGCAGGGAAATCATACTTGCTTCCAACTCTGTCACTCTCAGGAGCACAAACACCAAAGTAGGGCCCACTGGCAAGGCACCAAACTCTGGAATTATATGTCCTGGCCATAGGACCTGGGTATCTCCAGAGCCCTCAGGAGCTCCCCTATTTGGGATAGTATACACTTTGGCAATCTATGAGATCCTGCTGAGATATGCATGAGCGTTATCTCTGGGATGACTTTCCGACTCACTTTGAAGCCTCTTAGCCATATAAACTCATTTGTCTTTACCTTGTCCCCCTTTTATTTGAGGTCTTTTTCTAGTTGCATTGCTAGTTGGTTCTTGGTAGTAATCCCTTGGTGTCAGGGAGTCTCATTTATATGCTGAGTCTGGCTTAGAGAGAGGCCATATTTGAGCAGAAATAAGGCTCTCAGGAGGTAACTCTTAGGCACACCACAACACTAGGCTAAGTATCAATTTCAAATGCAAAGGCTCACAAGCATAGTCATCAATATCAAGAGCCCATCAATGGATCATTCTCCTTCACCAGTCATTGCCCCTGCATTTGGAAGACTGTTCCTTCTCCAATAGAGAATGTGGCAGAGTTCTCCAGGTGGGAATTCAATATTCTCTCAGTTATTGTGTGAGTCTCCACACACTGTGATAATGTCTCATGAACATTTGAACATATTTATATTCCTTATATGTATGCCCAGGTGAACTTGCTCCCATATATTCCCCATCACTGACATCCCACACCAATGATCCTTCCCTGCCCCAGTTTAACCCTTCTGTGATCCAAAGCTTCTTCAAAAATGAAGCCAATAAAATAGCCAAATACAATAAGAAAATGAAATAATAATGGTAGGTTGAAATATAAGAAATAAATAAAATTTTTAAAAAACTAAAAAAAAATAAAGTTGAAGGATTGGGATGCTAAAAATAATGAAAAATATTAAAAAAAAAATTTTTTTTGACATTTTGCCTTTCATCACTCTAATATCTGGTGTCCTGCATGTACAGGGACATTCTTCCATTTTATTCACCTTTTTCTTACTTTTTTCACTTTGTTTTCAAAGAAGTTTTAGGCCACAGTAAAGTCACCTACAGAATACAGGGAACTCCTGTATATCCAACATCCTCCCCCTTTTCCCACTTCCCATATTAATACCTTTTCAAATGTGGATGGTATCTTTGTTACAACTGATATACAAATAGTGAAACATAGCTACTAACCATGGTCAATGATTTACGTTATGGTTTACATCTTAGACTGTACATTTATATAAATTTTAATGATATTTAACATGGCCTTTGTCCATCATTGCAAGATCATGTAGAACACTTCCATTGTCCCCTAAATATCCCCTATTCCATCTATTCTATTATACCCTCCTCCTCCTTTCAGGGCCCATGGCGATACCCCTGCTTCACTCCTTAGATGACAAAATTCTTAGTTACTTGCAATAGCACTGAGGTCTTGACACACTGCTTTGTCTTCCCTTATTAGGAACCCCCATGGTCTCGAGATTCTCCTGCCCCTCTGTTTGTGAACATGTCGGTCTTCCCCAGGATGGGAGTCCAACTCTTTCTCGCTCATTGTGTGGGTCTCCACCCACTGATACAACACATTATGACAAAATGCTCACTCACTCCCTAGAAGCCTATTCCAGGTGTTCCCTGTCTCAAATGACCCCCCATCCAACACCCTAAATCAGTAACTCTTCCTTGCCATAAGAGTGTGCCCAACTTTGAACTTTCATCCACATACCCTCCAATCCCCTGTGTTCATCTGGTCCCTCTCCCAACCCTCCCCCAGTTCCCTGGGCTTTCCAAACCACTCTTCCCAATCTACCCACCTGAGAATCCTGCACCACCCAACCCAATAATATCACTACCCTCCTGTCATATCCTTTCAATGTGCAAGTGCACAATTTCACCTCATCATAAATTCCATCCATATGGGTGTAGGCTCACAACCTTCTCCCTTTCTACTTTCTGAAAAACTATCTTCCAGACAATAGCTCTCTGAGTCTGCTTAATTTGCTCAATTCATATCAGTGAGGTCATTAAATTTTCATCCTTCAATGTCTGGCTTGCTTCACTCAACATAAGGTCCTCATGATTCATCCGTATTATCCCATGTGTTAACACTTTATTCCTTCTTACAGCTGAGTAATTTTCCATTGTTTGTATGTACTACATTTTGTTTATCCATTCTTCTGTTGATGGGCATTTGAGTTGATTCCAACTTTTGCAATAGTGAATAATGCTGCTATGAACATTGGTGTGCATATATCTGTTCGTGCCTTTGCTTTCAATTCTTCTGGGTATATACCCAGCAGTGGAATTGCTGGATCATATGGTAGTTCTATAGCTTTTTTGAGAAACTGCCAAACTGTCCTCCACAACGGCTGGAGAATTCTACATTCCCACCACCAGTGGATGAGGTTTCTCTTTCCTCCACATCCTCTCCAACACTTATAGTCCAATGTTTTTTAAATAGCCACCAATCTAATGGGTGTAAGATGGTATCTCATTGTAGTTTTGAATTTACTATAGTCCATTTGTTACATTAATTGTAATTCTCCCATGTATCACCATATTCTTAAAACTTTGTAAAAGAGCATTCTTATACTATTAACCACAATCTTCATCTGCATTCAAAATTACTATGTTATACAGTGTATTAGTCAGCCAAAGGGGTGCTAATGTGAAATACCAAAAATGAGTTGGTCTTTATAAAGGGTATTTATTTGGGGTAGAAGTCCACAGTTACCAGGCCATAAAGCAAAAGTTTCTTCCCTCACCAAAGTCCATTGTCATGTGTTGGAGCAAGACAGCTGCCGACATTTGCCCAGGGTTCAGGCTTCTGGAGTTCTCTTCCCAGGGCTGCGTTTCTCTCTGGGCTTAGCTCCTGTTTCCTCCACAAGGTCAGCTGTAGGCGATCAGGCGAACTGCTTGCTTCTCTTCTCCTGGGGCCTTCTTCCAAA
>JAQZBX010101920.1:0-11213 GCA_029593785.1 Cabassous unicinctus
TATGTACAACATTATATCATCTGCGAATCATGGCAGTTTTATTTCTTCCTTTCCCATTTGTGTGACTTTCATTCCCTCTTCTTTGCTTATTGTGCTGGCTAGGAGTTGCACCACCATATTGAATTGTAGGGGTAAGAGAGCACATCCTTGCTCCTTCCAATTCTTAGGGAGAAAGCATTCAATTTTCACCCTTAAGTATGAAGTTAGCTGTTGCTTTCTTGTAAATGTTCTTTATCAAGTTGAGATAATTCAGAGATAATTCATTGGTGTTTCTGTGATACCAGCTCCTCTAGCGCCCAGTCTAGGGTATGTGAGGCAAAAAGAAAACCCAAGGAACTCACCACGGTGTCATTCCTTGGGTCCAGAGGTCTGTAGCCAGTCTTTCTTCTTCTCTCCCCTTTCAGAGTCTTATGTTTGTATTATATACTATGTCCAGGATTTTTGATTGAACATAGTGGGAGTACTGAGGAAAAATATGTGTATTCCACCTTTCTGAAAGTGGAAGTCCAAATTTCTCCCTAACAACTTTTAACTTTAATTTTGTTCTTTGTGATTATATCAATATTTTCCTTTTATCAACATCTTGCTATATTTATGCTCACATTTGTTATTTATATATTATTTATTACTTCTGTCAGAGTGTTGGTTTGAACTTCTGTTTCATCCTTTTCATCTCAATCCTTCATTTTATAATTTTGTACTTGGTGTCTTAATTTACTGAACATACTTATTAAAATTCTTCTATAGTGCAGTTCATTTATGCTGGGTAGTTTGTTGATTTGTTTGTTTGATTGCTTGCTTGCTTAGGTCATGTTTTTGTTCTTCTTTTTTTCCCTTTTGCATTTCTCTGGGTTTTTTGTAATTTTGCTTCTTTGTCATGCTATTTCTTTTTATCTCATTTATAATTAAGATGGAAAGCTCCATGAACACCATCTATTTGCTCTAGTTTAATGTTTGTGAATTATCTTTGACATTTTCCCCAAAATATCTGAGACCTAATTTTCTCAGGTTTTCTACTTGAGAGCTGGATATGAAATGTTCTTTTCACAGTTTTCTAATCCAGTTGCCTTATTATTAAAAGTAATACATATAATTGGAAATAAAACTGAAATCGTACCCCCAAAAAAAAACCCAAAAAACTGGTAATGGTCAGCAAAAACTGAAATTTCCAGAAGTTTGTATTTGTACAAATTCCTGAGTGTACTTATCATCCAGATTACCCTAACAAGCAGTGGTGGTGTTGATGGGTGTGGGGAAGTTAATTTCTCAATGCATAAAATTTATGATGAAATGTAATTTATGGGATTGTATTACATTTTGCTGATTTTATTGGGTTCAGAGAAGTTAGATGGTGTAATAAAACTTTACTTGATATTCTGGAACCATCATAGATTCATTTCTAGTCTTGAACTCAAAATACAGTAAGTCAATTTATAAAATGATTCAGTCTTTAATTAGCTCCGCAAATTGGTAGCTCTAAAAACTGTTGTGTGAGGGGATTCCTCTCATGATTTTAAATTGTTCCTTCAAGTCTGTGTAGAGCCTTGGAAACTTCACTTTAGATAGCTCTCAAGTTCTCCTGCCCCCTGCATCACTGGCATCTATCCTGAAACTGCATTAACTCTCCTTTCAGCCAGTGGGTATAAACATAGGTGAAAACTCTCAGAACAATTATCTGTAATTTGGAAATAGGGAAAAGAAATTACTGGGATTGACTTTCTATTGTCTGGGCTATTTTTCAACTCTGTAGGACAGAGGTGAACTTGTAGATTTTTATCTGGTAGAGATGCAAATAATTTCTTTGCAGTTGAACAGATAACCCCCAAATGTTTATGGCATTTTGGGACATTAAACAGTTTTGTATCTAACCTAATAATCTAATTCTACCATTTCTTTGTTAAATGACTATATATTCAAATTTTCAAATGTTCTTTGGACTTTTTAAAAAAACCGTCTTACTGGTTTCCTCATTAATCAGTGAGTTAAATGAAATCTTTGGCATTGTTCATTTAATATTTGGCTTAGATTCATGATTTTACCTTTTTTGAAAATTATACTTGAATAACTTTAGAGGTTTCACTGAGATGCTCAATAGGACTCATCTGATGAAGGCAAGTAAACTTTACAGGCTGGTTAAGCGTTGGTCTGTGTGCTCCTGACTCCTGGAGTGAATCCCAAGTGGCAATAGAACTTTCACTTTGCTGATGGACTCTCTGATTATCTGAGTTTTATTTTTCCCTCCCTATAAATTTTGTGTTTTTGTATTTGTTTCTGTTTTGTACTCAGATGAAACATTATTTTCCCTTGGTGACAGCAATGGTTAGGAATTTGGTTTTATGGTCTAACCATTTGGTGTTATCTGTCAGATGAATGATGGAGATCTCTTTTCTGCTGTGTGAGAGATGACAGAGGAAACAGTTTTAGTCTTTTGGGGTTTTTATTTGTCTATTTATGAACTTAAATCAGATAAGAATTCCATGGCCATTAGGTAAGAGAAAAGCTCTTGGAGATTTGGTCTGGGAAGTATTTACGTTTAATGTCCATCTGTGGCTGAAGTTGTAGGACAGAAGCTATCGGCTCTCCATGTGTCTGTTCATCTGTACTCTACAAAAGGGCTTTACTTCTCATTTTGTCAGTGTGAAATGCTTTCCTACTTCCATGGGGTATTAATAACTTGGATTATGATGTTGCTTAAAAGAATTCTGTTCTGATTTGTTTATAGAGATAAATATGGCCTTATATAAATCTAATCTTTCCAAAAACATCACAGAAAAAAATGTTAAAAACCGATCTTCTAATAACCCTAAATGTACAATAATTAGAAAAAAATTCTTACAGAAATTGCTAGATCAAAAACATTTTGAATCCAAGTTCACATAATTAAGGTGAATCTTTGGACAAATTAAGCTGGTATAATACAAACATTTTTACTTTTTTATTTTGTTTTGTATTCGAGTTTTTCTCATGAAGTGATGAGACAATCTGAACTAGTAGATTTTATATTGATTTACTGATCAAATAAGTTAATGGTACTCCGACATAATGTTTACAATTATGAAAAAGATTAATTTACATTCAGCTAAATTAAATCATTATTCAAAATTTTATATCAGTGGTGATTATATTTTGCAGTGTTTCAGCTTAAATATAATTTTCAAGATTCTTAGATAATTTACAAATTTAGATTAGTGTTAAATTTAGTTAATTAATGGGTAATCATTGGATACCTAGATAAAAAATTAAATACTCAAACATTGATTGCTAAGCATAATTTTAAGTTTATATTCTCTCATTGCTTATTTTTATATGTCATACAGTGGCTACATCTTTGGGTAATGTTAGTGAACATGTTCATTTATGCCACTTTAAGTAGGTGTAAAAGTGCTGCGTGTGGCTGTAGGGGATCAGTTTTCCTAGTCGGCTAAAATGCTTGTATTTGACAGAAAGTTCTCAATTACCAACCTCTCAGTTTTCTCTGTGATGTAGAAGTTACTTTTCTTAAAAGGTATAATTAATATGGTTGGTTAAGACTAGACCAGGAGCAATAGTACATAATAAATACACCTGGGTAGGTAAGGTAATGTGATATGATTTTGTTTATCAAGAGAAAAAGTAATTTTGTCTTAAAGGTTCTGTTTATTCCGGAATGTCAAACAGGTTATCAAAAGACAAAATCTTAACGGATATAGAAAATTGTAGAAGATTTGAAGAAAGGTAGTATATAAGCCTTGGCTTATAATACCTGAACATGAAAAAAAAAAAAAACCCACAATGAAATGTCTTAAAATTTTACAAAGGTTGGCTCATTTTTGATGTGCTTATTTATAAGAAAAAAAGACCTTTGAAACCTTTACTGCCAAATATCATAAAAATGCAAGATTAGAATTTAGCTTTTTCCTCTCTTAAAATGATTAACTAGTCTTAGAGCTCTTAACAGGGAGCAAAAAATTTATTGTTTATATTCTATAGATAATTCTCTAACTCACCAAAATTTTATCTGCTTTGTTTTGATAATTATTTAAAATAACAACAAAAACAACACAATTTCCTCATTTGTCAAAAAATTAAGGTTCCTTACAATCATGTTACCTTCTTATATATTTATTTTTAAATATTTTATTGTCACTTTGACTAAATTGGCAACCAAGTATTTATTTCTCAGACACCCATCATCCTATTTGAATCAATTGACTGAATATCTGGTAATTTTTAAATTTTACCTTCCCAAGATAAAATCCTAAATTTAGAAAAATAAAATTAATAAACATTTCAGGATATCCTTCACATTTAACGAGATCTTTTAGATTCCCCAGTGGACCCTTAGAAAATCACAAACATTTTATTTTACCTTATAAAAGAAGAGATGCTGGAAATAGCCTTGCTTGATAGCTCCATATTTCTAAACCACCTCAACACTATTGTAAGGGTTGCAGGTGTGTGAAAAAAACATCAAATCAGAAGAGATGTTCGGCCTTCCTAAGGTTAAGTTTGTATAGGTAAAATTATTCCAGAGATTGCACACTTTATGAAAAGGCCCTACAGATTTGTCAGTGCCTTTGCTGCCATAATACATTCTTATTCTTTGAAGAAACACTGATAAAACTCTTATGAAATAGTTATTTACTGTGCCACAATAGAAAATTCTGATATTATTGGCACTGTGTTAAATTATTCACAGCCTGTGGGTCTCCTTATTAAATGGTTTTCTGCTTCCTGGTATTTGCCTGAAGACTCTGGTATATGCTAGAGGCTAAAATCTGTGCCTTCAACAAAGGACAATCTCTGAGCTTCATGGAAAGTTCTCTAACACATACTCTGAACTATTGATGCTTCAAAGAATAGACTTGACTTCAGTCTTCCCAGCTGACATCACTCAAACAACTTCCAGTCTGTACCATGGACTGAGTCTGGATTTCCAGGACTCTTTTTAGTCCAGAAGCAGACAGACTGTGGGAAAGCAGATTGCTGACCCAAGACCCAGGGGAACAAAATTAATCACGTAGAACTGAATGAACTTATAAAGAAATTCTTATTGTAGTTATATGTTTGGAACATTATTGGAATTATTTATAATGTTCCATTTAACAGAATATGAGGACGCCCTAGTTCTTTCTCCTTAAACTATTTCCAATACTCAATTTAGTAAACTATGCTCACATTTTAATGCTATCTGATTCTTAGTGGCCTCTCAGAATTCAAAATTTACTTGTGTGTCCTTTGTTTTCCCAGCAGCAGCACTTATTTGTATAGGTTCAATAAGATCTGTCCTCCCTTTTATCCAGATATAACTGGAAAAATTGATCATGCAACCAAGACCATAATTCAAATATCATATTTGTAAATGATTCTCATCCAATCAGGTATAACAAGCCCACTCTTAAAGAACAAGTATTGGCTTTATATGTGAACCAATGTCCACAAAGTCCTCCTAAGAAAACTGGCTTGGTATCTGGCTTACAAGGCCCCAGTCTCACAGTTGGTAATAAAGGTCACTTTCTGACAGGTCAGAAAACTTAGACAATTTGGGGGACATGTTATTTTCTGGAAAATTCTGTTTTTATTTCTCTCTCTATGAAGAGTTCTTAAAGATAATTACATTATTTAATTAATTAAAGTTTGTATTTCTTGTTCATTTCTCTGGGTTTTAGAGGAATAGTTTCTGATATATAGATTTACTGAGCTATGGTACCCTAAAACTACACAAACAAGATTTCCATCAGGATTCATTTCCCATGTAGTGATAGTCTTTCTTTAAATTTCAAAAGGATATGTCACTTTATAAAATGATTCAGTGTTTCTATAATTGTTTCATCAATTTAGGAGAACTGAGAAATGATGGTCAATATTTTATTGCCTACTTCTAACTTCTTTTCCTCTTTATTAGTTTTTTTTCTAACCAATGAAGGCTGGCATTTATTTTATAATTTAAAAATATGTATATGTTTAAGAAACTTTAAAAGAACCAGGCTCACTCTATAAGTGTTTGTTTTTACATATAAATAAAAGCATCTATACTGAAATTAAGATGGTATGGTCTGGAGGAAAGTCTTTCAGCATTGAATTTGTGGGGAGTTTCGGAAGTGGGATCAAAAATAAAACATCCTGAGACAAAAATACTTTGCTTCTCTAAATTATATGTGTACTTCACTAGTTTAATAGTGGAATTCATCAAATCATTGCAGAATAAAGGATCATTATAATCAGAAAACTATGATTTTCAATACCTACAGGCATTTGCTTATAAATGATTTATGCATTAATAGTTATTTTCATTTTATGCTAGGAAAAAATTTATTGCCATGAAAGTTCATCTTTAAATGACTCTTGTTATCAGTAGGAAATCATGTTTTGGATTTTTAGAAACTTGATTAGTATGCAAATTTTGAAAAATTCCCATTCCTAGAATCTATAGAATTTTAAAAGTATAAGCAACATACTGTGTTCTTTAATGTATATATTTTCCAGGAAAAAAACAAGTTGTTTCTGTTTTCTTATGGGAAATGTTTCCGTCAACTCCTTTAATTTTGATTCAAATACATTTTCCATCCAAATCATTCTTTACCTGCCTTCTAATAAAGGGCCTTAAAGTCAAAGAGAATCTTTCTTCCCGAGAACAGTCTCATTAATTCAAATACCAGTGACTTAAATATCTTGCCACCAAAGAATTTGATCATTCATGCCAAAATTTCTCTCAATTTATTACTACATTTACAAGCAATTAAAATGAATTTTCTTTCATAGCTTTGTCTTCGTGAATTAAATCCTATTTGTTTCCTAAGTAGCAATTTTATAACCCAGAGTTCCATAAGTTTTATAAGTTTCCAAATGTTTCTGGAGATCAAAATTTCTCTTTTCCTAAAAACGAATGTAATTTGTTTATATAATATTTCTGGGTAGGTTATAAAACATAACATAATATCTTCCATTCAAGTAATATCATTCCCATATTTCTTGCTATTTCAGCAGAAATGTATCTCAGTATTTTGTACCTATATATAATTGTTGGTTGCAGTGCTCCCATAACTAAGTACCAATGTAAATATAACTTTCCATAAAAGCTGCATTCAAGAGCAACATGTATTTTGCAAACTACTAATACATGTAAAGAATCTGAAACAGCATCAGGCATGAAGTCAGGACAATTTTATTAGTTCTCGTTACCATATATCTTTCACTAAATAAATTTTGTTCACAGAAAGAAATTAATCCAGAAATAGTTTTTATCATTTATATACACACATACACAAACACACACCTATGAAGTTATATATACATATCATATACCTTTACTTTTGCTTGCGTACTGTGGTAGACTGAATTATATACCTGTCAAAAGACATACCCTTAATCTTTATCCACATTCCTGTGAGTGTGAACCAATTTATAAATAGGACCTTTTAGTTATTTTTAGTTAAGGTGTGGCCCAACAGAATCAGGGTGTGCCTTAATCCATATTAATGGTATCCTTATATGCAGAAGAAATTTGGAAACAGTCAGGGAAGACAATAGGGAGGTGTGAGAAACCAGAAGTCAACAGAAACTGGAAGAGCAGACACAAGGAGGGAGAGATGGCCATCTGATGGGAAGCGGAGATGAAAACCAAGGAACCACAAGGACCGCGGCCTGCCAACACTAGAATGCTACAGACTCCCAGGAAAACACATAGCCTTCTGATGCCTCGATTTAGGCTTCTGGCCACCGAATCCATGAAACAGTAAATGCTTGTTGTTTAAGCCAACTCTTTGTATGGTGTTTGTCATAGCAGCCTGGCCCACTAAGACATCTACAAAGACTCATATCTGCTTTGCCTATTTAGTGCTGCCACTTGGTCTGACATCAATAAGTCACTCCTTTTTTTAATCCTCCTCACCCCAAACAGCTTCCAAAATTGCATTTGATTATCTAAACTTCCCTGCTGAGATATGTAGATATTCTACTGTAAAATAATTTCTTGTTCTTTACCTTTGAGAAAAATGAATTTACTATGCATTCATATTCAAACATTATTAATGGAAATACACCAGTATCAAGTAATTCTTCCCTTTCTAGTAGTAACACTTAGTAGTAAGCTAAATGTTACAGAAACACTAACATTATCCAATGCAGTATCAAGAGTTATCCTTTGAAATAATGCATTTTCTGTAAATTATAACCTAAAAGAACCTGTTTATAAAGAATTTGTACCTAAAGGATTTGAATTAGTTGTTTTAAAATGGGTTCTTTTTGAAAGAAAGAAAAAAATAAGAAAAGGAAGCAAGAAAGGAAAAAGGAATGGGAGAGAGAAACTATTTTATAGAAAGAAATTGCATAAAAAGCCTTGTAAAATTCTAAGTGTTATATTTGCTGAGACATTGAACAACTGAAATACATTCAGAGGTGAGTGACCTGGATGTCATATATTTGAATTTCTGCCCTTGGTTTTCTAAGATATGTACCTATATTTAAATCTAGAAGTGTAGTTCAGTAGCCATACTCCCGTGGTTGGTGAAACCTAAAATAATGAAATAATGTCCACACCTAAAAATTGTTATTTCAGGGGAGAGTAAATCATCCAGTTTTACTCATAGTCATGATTTTATTTTTCATTTACATTAATTTAATTGGCCAACCTTTCTGCTTGTGATCAATTACATGAACAGTGCAAGTTCAGTGTTCCCCAAGATTCCTATATAATATAGGACAAAAGTCTTCTAAGAGTGTTTTAAAAACCCTGAGTTAAGCAAGGTTAGACTTTCTTCTTTACTGCAATACTTCTCTCAGCCTTTACTCTGATAATCTATATGATATCTGTGTAAGAAGGGAGTATGGTTTGCAGCATTTTCTACACTTGTATGACAATGGAACCTTTGTTCTCTGGGGCATTTCTTAAGGCTGGTTTGAAGAATTACTTCTTTAGTCCAGTCTTAACAGGATTTTTCGTTTGTTCACACTTTTCAATAACTCAATACCCCCTGATTATTTTATTTACACTTTTCTTATTATTTTGCCTATATTTTCCAATTCGATATCTTCTCATCATGAGGTATTTTAAATTCCTTGAAGTTGGAACTGCCAAATCCAGTTGAATTTTTCCTAGAATTGAAGAACTGATTTTACTTGACTTTAAATTGTAGCCCCACATCTCGGGTTTTTTTTTTTTGTTTGTTTGTTTGTTTGTTTCACCACAGCTACTCTGCTTTGGGTAAAAGGTACAAAGAGCACCGGTTTGGGTGGGGTTGGAGGTGGTAGTGGTGTTTCAGTTAAGGTCAGTGGTTTTATGGGGCAGCATGCCCAATGCCAAGTGACCAAGGGGTTTGGATCTGCAGTCCAAGAATCCCTTCTTAATTTGATATCAGCTGTCATCCCTGTGCATCTGTATGCAAGTGCTAATAAAAATGCCCCTTAGAGTGGAGTGTCTGTAAGTGGGAGGTGGAATCCATACTTACTGGCTCCTCCTCTTCTCTGGCTTCACCTCCAAAATGTGCAGGGACACTTAAGGGAATATCACATACAGCCAAGCTGGGAGAGAGGGCCCTCTGCCAGGAAGTTGTCTTCCACAGTGAGAGGGTCTCAGCAGGTAACTGAACAACTCACATACCTGAAAGCCTTTATCATCTCATTAGTTTCCAATTGTCTGCTCCTCAGTGCTCTCACACATCATTTAGCTCAAGCCTCAGCTGGTCTTTGTCAGCACTCATCCGGAAATCTGCATCCCAGTGATATCAAATCGATTTTATATCATAATGTAAGTCAAAATGAAAGTTTGCTTGGCCAGCATCTATGAACTGCTTTCTAATAACTGAAAGTCAGCATTTCCAAAACCCGTGTTTTGAAAATGCTGCCAGGTGAAGGCCCATAAAGGACTTAGGAAGATCAATTAATTAGAATACTGTTTCATCTGTCAGGATTGTTTAGCTGTAGCCAAGTTAACAGGCATGCGTTGCTTCCAGGTGTATTGCTCAAGTTCCAATTTTTCTTGTTGGTGATTTTAGAAGAGTTTAAAGCATCTGTCCTCAACCTTGGCTTCACATTAAAATCATCTGGAGAAGCTTTTAAAAATACCGAGGGCTAGGCTCCACCTACAGAGATACTGATTTAATTGATCTGGAGTGAGCTTCAGGCATTGGTATTGTTTAAAAAGCGCCCCAGGAGAGTCTAGTGTGAAGCCAGGATTGAAAAACACTGGTTTATAATAACATCAGTTGCTTGAACTGTTCTGTGCGTCACAATAAGCTTCTACTAGGTCAATTCAAAAGGTGTTTCAGAATTAAATAAAGAAATTAATATTTAATTGAGTGCTTTAGTCTTTTATTTTTTTTAACTAATACATTTCTGTACTGCCTCTAAAGAAACCCCTATTTGAAAACTCCCTTTAACCTGGACTGCCTTTCACCCTTGATATGACAGCTTCTTTGTTAGCCTCAGAAGTGACATATACATTAAATGAGGGCCAGTTATTTATTGAGCAACTACTGTAATTATTGAGCACCTATGATGAGTAACTTATACACTATGAGTAAATTTAATATATTTAAAATATGGTCCTTGGCCTCAAGGATATAATTATACTTGTGAGGAAGGCATATTTATTTGAAATTAGGAGACCCATAATAGAAAAATTATGTGATGCTTGTCAAATTGGGAATATAGACCAGAATTTGTCAACCTAGCTAGCCAACAAACTGTTAAAATTCTCTCTGTCAGGCTTAGGCGTGAGAGAAATATTAAAAGGATGAAGTGAGAGAACCCCAGTCTACATTGCTATAGATGAAGGTGGGAAGGGATGTGAGGTGATCAAAATCACCGACCCATAATTGGCATTTACAGACCTTAAGTGCCATTGGTAGATTGCAAAACTTGCCCCATTTATCTCCTCTTCCTGTATCCACATATTGTAATGTCTTCCTCCTTTAATGTTGGATTTGACCATGTGACTTGCCAGCTTGTCAGTGTACCAACACTGCATCTTCCATGTTTCTGCCTGCCTCTTGGGACTCTGTTATCACCATAAGAACATGCTCTGGCTAACATGTTAGAGAATGAGAGACATGTGGATCAGAGCTGTTGCCCCAGTGAACAGTCAGCTAACCTCAGACATTTGATTAAGCACAGCCAAGGTCCACAGAGACACCTTGTCAGCCCCCAGTAGACTTCACACACATGAGCAATACCTTCAAAAAGATGAATAATATCCGATAAGTAGAGTGGGGGAATAGTATGAGTAAAAGCATATG